>JAVJIF010009445.1:0-159102 GCA_038442645.1 Agave tequilana
GGCCCTAGCTAATGTTGAGGTGTTCATAACCCAGGTGCCGATTCGGCCACAGGAGGAAGATGTAGAGGATTGCCTCCATGCCTCCCAAAATACTCCCTGCATCACCTTCACAGCAGATGATATGCAGGTCAAAGGGAACATGATCGACCCTGTACTTCACAGGGTATATTGGTTCATCTGAAGTAAGTCGCATTCAGGTGGATCCCGGATCCGCATTGAGCATTATTGTCTCGCCGGGTCATGCAACATCTAGGGGTTTCCTACTCACCGTTTGAGCGCTACCCAGACTACCATTTATGGGTTCAATGCCAATGGTACCCGTCCAATGGGGAAGATCAAGCTCAATGTCAGATCAAGGCCCTAAAGTCGGAAGTAACATGCTACGTGATCGATGCCGACACTTCTACAAACTGCTACTTCTGTGGGATTCCTCGTGGATCATCGTAATTCTATCGTTGCCTCCACTCTCCACCAAGTCATGAAATACATCGATGGAAGTGAAAGGTGCGAACGTTGATTGCCGAAAGGCATCCGTTTAAGGGAGTCGAGAATTATTTCACAATTCTCTCCTGTATCAGGACTCTGTGGAACAAACGAAATCCCGCAACCAGAGAGCCAGACTCTGGTAATGAAGCCGACATCGAGCGGAAAAAGAAGAGTGCATGTGGGAACTAGATCCACTTGTAACGAGCACTAATAAGCTCGATGTTGATAACACCGCCGATGATGTAGGCGGATGGTATATTAATGAAGAATTAGATTTGGCTTATTTCTCTGTGTTCGCTTCTGATTTAGTGCCGTCAGACACTAGTACTGAAGTGATGATGACCTCTGGTCGGCAATGGATGTTTTGACATCATTGCATGTACCAGCGAAGTCGTCCTTCGAAACGTACCAAGATGTCGGCGATGCGCAAGAATCAATATTCATGGTTTCCAGCAAGACGGAAAGGCCAAAAAACAATTCTTTTCGGGCGAATTAAGTCTGAACCAATGCCCCGTGAAGAATCAGAAAGCGAGAAGGAAACACCCTCAGTTCGGTCATTATGAGCCAAATGCACTCAGAATGATGGAAAGCATGGGGGGTATGATCTGACAAACGGTCCAGGGTTGAATTTCGGCAAAGGAAGGAGAACACTACTCCGATCTTTTGTGCCAAAAGGGAAAACCTCTGATTATTATCATCAGACTCGCAGGGGGTTGGGCTATGTGTCAACCCCAATTCCATCAGTCTCTGACTCCGAAGAGTCATTATACCACAATTACCCATCAGGCACGTCATCGTGGGAGTCAGATATTAGTGTCGTAACATCTTCAGAGAACTTTCAGTGAATATGGTTTCAACAAGCCACCTGGAAGATAGAGAGAAGAAAGAATGATCCAATCCGATACAGATCCTTGGATCAAGCACTTAAATGCTCTTTGGGATACTCGCTTTGAACAGCGCGGCCACCCACAGAAGATAAGGTTGTTCAGATCAATCTAGGAGATGAGGCTAATCCTAAGCCATCTTTATAAGCGAAGGCCTGTCACCTTTCTGAGAAAAAAGGATCTAATATCTCTTGTACAAGAATATATAGATGTTTTCGCTTGAAATTATGAGGACATGCCTGGACTGATCCTCGAGTGGCTATGCATCACCTCAACATTAATACGGACGTAAAGCCTGTCAACAACAACAACGACGGTTCCGTCCAGAAGTAATGGAGGCAATTCAATCAGAAGTCAGAAAGCTTATAGACTCTGGCTTCATTAGAGATGAACAACGGAAAGATCCGGATCTGCATTGATTTTCGTGATCTAAACGAGGCCTGTCCCAAGGACGAATTCCCACTTCCAATCACAGATGTCATGATTGACAATACGTGTGGATTCGAGTGAATGTCCTTCATGGATGGATTTTCAGGATATAATCAAATCAAAATGTATCCTGATGATAAAAAACATACCTCTTTCAGGACACCACAGGGGGTATACTGCTAAACCGTCATGCCCTTCGGACTAAAGAATGCAGGGGCGACATATCAAAGGGCCATGAATGCCATTTTCCATGAACACATGCGCAAAACGGTGGAATGCTATGTTGACGACATCGCAGTAAAAAGCCGCGCTAAAGGTCATCATATAGCTGATTTAAAGGTGATTTTCGACATCATGCGGACCCATCAGTTGAAGATGAACCCTACCAAATCCTTCCTGGGGGTGGCCAGTGGCGAATTCCAAGGATTTGTCGTAACCTCCACGGGGATTCATTTGGACCCGGAAAAGGTTCGCGCTATCCAGGAAATGCAACTTCCGAGAAACCTCAAGGAGCTCAGGGGATTGCAAGGACGATTGGCGTACATCGAAGGTTTATCTCAAATCTCTCTGGAAGATGCCAACCCTTTACCAAATTAATGAAGAAGGGTTTCGTTCATTTGGGACAACGCTTGCCAGCAAGTATTTGAGGAAATTAAACAGTACCTCACACAACCACCAGTCCTTGCAGCTCCGGTGTCTGGAAAACCTTTCCTGATATACGTCCGAGCAATGGATCATTCTTAGGAGCTTTACTAGCTCAGAACGATGATCAAGGACGAGAGCAAGCAATCTACTATTTGAGTAGAACAATGATCGGGGCCGAACACCGGTACAACCCGATCGAGAAAGAATGTTTGGCATTGGTGTTTGCTGTTCAGAAAATGCGACACTATTTGGTAGGCCAAACTATAATGTCATATCAAAAGTCAACCCCTTGAGGTTACTCATGACGAAGCCTTCATCGTTAAACGGCCGACTGGCAAAATGGGCTATATTGCTATCCCAATATGAAATGCACTTTTTACCACAAAAAGCTGTGAAGGGACAAGCGGTGGCGGATTTCCTGGCTGAGCATCTAGATCCGAGGGCAGCCAAACTTTACGAGGATCTCTCAGATGAGGTCGCTGAAGTCTGCCAGACCCAGACATCTTTTGAAAGGCAAGTGTGGCAACTTTTCTTTGACGGTGCATCGAGAACAAGCCCAAAAGGACATATAGTAGCGGGAGTAGGGGTAGTACTCGTATCCCACAGAACTATGTGATTTCTCGAGCCATCTCATTAACCGAGCCTTGTTCCAACAATGTAGCGGAGTACAATGCCCCCTTGATTGGGATGCAACTCGCCGATGAGATTGGCGTTAAAAATCTCGAGGCATATGGTGACTCTAAACTTATCGTCAGCCAAGTTCGCGGGGAGTACGAAGTCAGACATGAAGATCTAGTACCCTATTATAATGCAACTGTCCACATGGCTGAGAGGTTTACAAACTTCTACATTGACCATGTACCACGCAAGCAAAATGCGCATGCAGATGCACTGGCGTCTCTCGCTGCCTCCTTAGCTCTTCAAGCTGGAGCGGTAGAGAAAATATTTGTCCACAACCTCGACCTGTATTGCCCGAGAATTGCTCCTAAAGATCATCAGAAGCCAACGAAAGATCGTCAAGTCAAAGAGGCTCTCGAGTTGTCAACCGGTCCAGAGCCTAGAGACTGGCGATTCCCTTACATCGATTATGTCTTGTACGGCATCCTGTCGGAGGACACCAAAGAAGCAGCCGCCATTAGAAGGAAAGCCCCCAAATTATACTATAATGCGATCACTCGAACATTGTATCGTCGATCACATGACGGGATCTTGTTTCGCTGCCTTTCACAAAAAGAGGCACAGGAGGTATTGAAAGAAGCCCATGACGGCATGTGTGAAGCCCATCAACCTGGCCAAAACTTGCAAGTCGACTCCAAAGGTTGGGATATTATTGGCCTAAGATGATCGCTGACGCCATCACTTATGCCAAAAGATGTCACGCCTGCCAAGTGCATGGTGATTTCATCCATCAAGCCCCAGGGTACCTTCACTCTACTACTTCTACCTGGCCATTTGAGATGTGGGGGATGGATGTAGTTGGCCCTATCAGCCCACCATCATCAAAAGGACATCGGTTTATTTTAGCCATAACCGACTACTTCTCTAAATGGGCTGAGGCCATTCCTTTGAAGGAGGTAAAGTCATCTGATGTGATCAAATTCGTTAAACATCACATCATTTACCGTTTTGGTGTACCTCAGCGAATCGTCCATGACAATGGGCCCCAGTTCATCAGTCAAGCTTTCCAGAGGTTCTGCACTAAATATAGAATCCAGAGTGTGTCCTCAACGGCATACTACCCTACCGCTAATGGTCTCACAGAAGCTTTCAACAAGACCATTGGCAAGCTTCTCAAGAAATTCGTCTCCAAAAGTCAGCGTGACTGGGACGACAAGTTAGGTGAATGCTTATGGGCCTATCGCACAACTGTTCGAACCCCAACTAAAGTTACGCCATTTTCTTTGGTATATGGGTGTGAAGCCGTGCTTCCACTGGAAATCCAAATCCCATCTCTACGCGTCGCCTTGACAGCGGAGATGACAAAGGAGGAGAAGCATCGACAGCGACTCCAAGAATTGGAGGCCTTAGATGATAAGCGTCTGCAGGCCCAACAACAAATCGACCTTTACCAAGCGCGGATTACTAGAGCCTTCAACAAGAATGTTAAGATGCGAACTTTCAAGAAAGGTGACCTTGTCTTAGCCGTCAGAAGACCTATGGTGATGACACATAAGACAAAAGGAAAATTCCAGCTTAAATGGGAAGGACCATTCGTAGTAGAGTCAGTCTACTCAAATGGAGCATATCGCCTCATAACTTCAAATGGCGATACACTCATGATGTCGATCAACAGCAGATTCCTGAAAAAGTACTATCCTTAATAGTACTCTTCCGCTGATCAAGTTAAATTACACCTCTGATCACAGCTCCAGATCCAAGAAAAGTTTCCTTCCTTTATTAGGTCACATCATGGTAATCGGTGACAAGCTAATCGAGCACTGACTAAACCATGATGCATGATGTAAATATTGATAAAGAAACGAAAGGCGAAACTTGGGTTTCAATATTGCTTTCTTCAGTAACGTCCGACGCCTCCGACGGCTAAGGACAGAGGAAAATGTTGGCTTCTAAGCCCAACATAAGTCTTCGACAACTCACTATGCTGAGGGGAATAGCATGGCTAGCCCAACTCAAACGGTAGTTGGTAAAGACACCTCAAATCCGTTGATAGCTGAGGGTTTGCTAAAAATCCTAAGTGGGCTAGTTCCACTCTTTCCTCCGAAATCCCTTACCAATTCTTATACACAGAATGGTAGGTCTACAAAGTACAATCATTGCTATGTTAACACTATACCTCTGGTAATGAAAATTTTCAATACTCCCTATCGAGTACAAACCTTACTTGTCAACCCTATATGGAGTAGCAAGCCTTCAAATTTGTCAGTTAACACTATACCTCTGGCATTTCAAACTCCCCTTGTCACTCTCCTTTATAGACTGATAGGTCCTCAAATTGCTCCATCACGAGTCAATTTTTGTCAAGTTAATACCACACCTCTGACAAATTACTGTTAAGTTTAACATTACACTTTAAACAGTAATCAAGTTGCTGCCAAGTTCAATATTATACCTCTGACAGTCATTTTCCTTCAGACTTCCATATCGAAGCTAAAATGAACGATGCTAAGTTTAACACCACACTTCTAACGTCCAAGTCATTGCTAAGTTTAACAATACACTTATGGCCATGACTTTCCCTCGGACTTCCTTGTCAAAGTCGAGATGACCAATGCCAAGTTCAAAACTACACCTCTATCATTACCCTCGCTGCCAAGTTAAACATTACACCTATGACAGTGACACTTTCAGTTTTCCCAAACAAAGCTGAAATACTTTTGAGCTAAGTTAATAGCACACCTCTGACTCACACCCTTGTCAAGTTAACATCACACTTCTGACAAGACTATATTCAACCCGTTAAGTTAATATCACACCTCTAACGGAAAAAGATTTTCCTAGATCCCCCGCGAATCTAGTCTCACTTGTTATTCTCGTCAACAGAATAACAAGTCCACCTAAAAGCATTGTTAGGTTAATATTACACCATTAACAGTGTTTTCATTAAATCCCCAGCTGGGTCTTAATCAAGTTAATCCCGAACCTCTGATAAAACTCATCCTCCCTGGGGGTACAAATTTCACCTGTCACTCTCCTTTATAGATTGACATGTCCACAAGAATTATCTTATTTTTGTCAAGTTAATATCACACCTCTGATAGCACAGTTGAATTTCCTGAAACAGGATTTTTCTATAAACTTTGACTCGTTAAGTTTGTTATCATCTTTTTAGCGAGCCGAAGATCTTTTACTTCTATTCGTCTGACTTTCAATACAAAAGGGAGCTCAAGACAATAGAAGGAAACAAAACAAAAGTGTCGCTTTTATTTATATCCAACATATGAAAGTGATACAAGACGCTCTCTTATACAATAAGATTGAGTGTTACAATAAAGGAGTACAAAGAAGTCCCTCTCTCTCAAAGGTTGCACTCACTCCTTGAAGCTTCTCACCACTCCAAGTACAAGGTGTTTGGAAGGGCGCTAAAGAAGGGTCGAGCACTGTGATGACATCGGAGGCTGATTATGTCACCATGCATGACGTAAACATCGAGAAGAAGCCCTCGTTGACCAGGAACAATGGTGTTTCTTGAGGTCGAAATGCAGCAGAATCTTCTGATCCGCCTGACCAACCGATGTAGGCCATGATCCTTTGTTGATGAACATCTCTACCACCAGAAAGTCATCTAATGAATATGGACTTTTCGTCGATGTCACTTCTGGGGTAAGATTGGTGAAGGGAGGATTCGAGACCTTACAGGTGACGTCCTCTTTCCAGTGACCTGCAAGAGGACCATACCCACCACCATACCCACCGCCATACCCACTGTGACCATGGCATGCCCGGAAGCATGACTGGTGCATCGTGTCCAATGAGGTCTCGGCGGATGTTAAATTCTCGTCTCCCATAAACAGGAGCCATGACTTCTTCTCCAATGGTCGACCATCGAACAGGTTCGCTGGCCGAAATATTCTCCAGGGGCCCAGCGAATATGCGAAAAGATGATTGAAGCTACCTGCGAGAAGTAAAAGCAATCAGAAGTTCAGAATACTGAAACAGGAAGATTGAAGAACAGACGCGGCTATGACTGTAGTCTTCAGACGCGGGGATGACCCACAGAGCAAGTCAAAATTATGTTGTGGACTTCAAGTATACACAGACTTGGACGCGGTCTAATTTTTTTTTTAAGACCTGCGTCTAAAATATAAGACGCGAAGAGAATCAGACACGAAAATTGCCACATCTCTATTTGATGAACAAGGGTTGCTACATTCAAGTCTGAAGCCTTCGGCCTGAGTTAAAGTTCTTCTAAGTCAACAGCCTCAAATGCGGGCTCTGTATGCAAAGCTCACGGTCCAGGTGCAAAAGCCCATTACACTCGCGTCCAGGGGATTTTGAGTCAGAGTTCAGATTCAATCAACTCGCATTTCATCAGGAAGTCTAAAAGGCGCAACTTCCAAATAATGGGCGCACCAGTCAGACTTCAAGAGAAGGTCAAGAAGATGAATCTCTTCAAGGGACAGCAAAACTGAAACTCAGTCAGGCGAGTATTACATAGCGGACAAGTAATTTCTACCCACAGAATAACCCTTTAAAGATTGAACTTTCTGCATCAAGGCGCGGACATAAAAGGTACTCAAAGAGACGTTTTTCGATCTTGAAATCACTTACAATGGTAATCTTCTGGAGAGATTAAAGAAAAGCATGAAAGCTTTGGGTCGTCGTCGTCCATGGGGGCAAATCCCATTGAAGGAAGAAGATGAAGTCCCTCAGAGCGCGCGCCTGCTCTTGAGGGAAAACAGTCTAAGTAATGGACTGTTAAGGGGGTGAGGCCTATTTATAGGCAACCCATAAAGCCAGTAATTAATGGCGCACTAATCAGAGCCATCGACCTTAATTCTCGCACGAATGTCAAAGCCCAATGAAGGGCTGACGTGTGGATTGTCGCTTCAGGAAGCAGCGAAGACGCGGGCCTCCAACCATCAACGCCGACTTGGCATTTAAAGACATTAACGTCTAAGCCTAATGAAGGGCTGACGCGTGGACTACCGCTTCGGAAAACATCGTAGAACACGAGTCCCCAATCGTCAATGTCGATTTGACATTTAAAGATCTAACAAGATCTTTAAGATATGCTGCATGTAACGCCTGGGAAGTTGCACCAAACGCAGGCCCAAGAGCCGCGTCCAAAAACTTGCACCCCTTTGCGAACTCGAAGGCGGCGTCCTTCTCATTCCTGTTGAGAGAGCCGCGACCGCGTCTCTCGGAGCGGTTCAGAGTCGTGTCCCCTCAGCAAAAGGGACCCATTCTGAGGTCGCGCTTTGAAGTCACATAAAATTTGAAAGCTGCGTTCTGAAACTTGTGTCCACAACAGAGAAGGCCTATGTCATTCACAGGGATTCTGGAGCTGCGTCTACATTGCGAGACGACAATTGTGTTCCTATCATAAACTCAATATAATTTGAGTTTGCACCATGTCAAGGGTCCAGAGCCACGCCTCTACTGAGCCAATGCCGCGTCCTCATTAACTGGCTGAGATATATGCGTCTAAGACTGCGTCCTCACTGCATCCTGAACTCTGCGTTCGGATAGAATTAAGGGCTGCGTCTAGGGAGCCGCGTCCTTCCATAATCAAAGCCGCGTGGCACAAACTTGAACGGTCAGAGTCGCGCTTCCCAGGACCGCGTCTCCACTATAAATCAGAGCCGCATTTCGCCCAAGAACTCAGTTCAGCCTGAGTTTATTATTTCATGGCCAGTCAAGGATCACAATCAAATACTACGGTTAGGAAATTAAATTCATCTACAGTGAAACAATGAGATGGAGCAAAATTCTGAAGACTTTTATTATTTGATCCAAAAATGATGAAAGTAATACAAACACTCTTGACGAATAGAGTGTTCTTTTTTTTTACAAACAAAAAAAGGAGGACGCTAATAATCTTGATTCACCAAAGAATGGATTTGTTCTCGGAGATGATACATCTCGTGCTGACGCGCTTTCTCAGCCTCCATAAGAGCTTGGACCCGCAGTTCCTCCTCGGACAAAAATTTCTTCGCGGCTAGCTGTGCTTGAAGAGACTCCAGTCTGGAGGAATGAGCAGAAAGGTTCTCCTCAGTCTGTATCTTGGCAGTCTCCAGCTCCTCCAGCTTCTTCCTGGCAGCAGCAAGCTTCTGCTCGTTGATTTTAATCAAGGCTTCTGCCTTGGCTATAGTAGCTCGAGCTGTGGTAATAACCTGCTCTGCGCTCTGTATGACGATTTCAGATTCTTTTAAATCGCCAATCAGCTTTGGTGGTCAGCCTGGAAATGCTGGAGATGGCGGGTATCTTCAGATATTTGTTCCTCCATCTCCTTTCGCTCATGATCTGAGCAGCAAGAAGCTTATTCAAGGTTGTTCGAGCCTCCTCTATTGAGTCAGCATTTTTTAGGGACTTGAGCTCTTTCAGAACGCTTCCCAGCTGCTCCACCAGCATCAAGCATGCCCTAGCCTGCGAAGGACCCCTAATATGACCAATGTTCCCAATCTGGTTTTCGAGAAGTGTTCGGTCAAACTCGAAAGAGCTGCCCCCAGAAAGGATGAGGTCAATGCATGATCGCATGGAAGCAAAGAACTGCTGCACCATTTGACGTGCCAGCTCTTCCATGATATCATTGACTGGAGAGAACTCTGTTGACGTACTCCCGGATCCCCTTTCCATTATAGGGCGAGAGACGGGAATCAATTCATCTTGCGCAAGAGTAAGGCTGACAACAGGCTCGTCAGGTACTGAGAGGGTCGCCGACACTTCCGGGGTGGTTATTGTTGTAGCAGCCTCCACGGCGACTGAAGTAACAGCAAACCTGACCTCTTCGGGTTCCTCGGTCGAGGTTTGAATTGTACTGCCTTCTGGATCAACGTTAGCCGCAAGATCCTCTACCTGAGCTCCCTCAGCACTCTCTGCAAATCACCAAAATGTCAACCAGGACAATAAAAAAAGGAGGATATTCAATGCATCAGTATTCTCTTACCAAGCTGAGGATTCGAAGATGGCGAATTCCTCGGCAGATCTTGCAGGGTTGAGGCCTCCCCAACTTCGATAATTGCCCTCTCTTGAGGCATTTCAGTAGTAGGAGCCTCAACACCCTCCTACTGGGCCAGCTCTTGTATCATTTCCTCGATATGGAAGGAAGTTACAGCCTCACTGTCAACAGCCAGCCCTATAGCACAAAGTTAAAAGGAAACGTCAGAACCTTTCCCTAGCTAAAGGAGAAGCCGGGTCAAAAAAAAAAGACAATGAGAGTACCTTCAGCAGCAGCGATTGTTGCTATTGGCGAAACCGTCACAAGGTCACACCCTTGTATCTCTTCCTCCGAAATATGCGAGAATTTACTCGGATCTGAAAGAGCAGGTTCATCGCCAAAATTGACTTCATCGCCCGAATAATATTCATACTCTCCGGACGATGAAGACGATAGTGCAACACAAGAGGCCTCGGCAATCGAGACCTTGCCACCAAGTACCCCAGTAGTAGGGCTGGGATCGACTACCCGCGAGCTGGGCATCAATACAGTAGGAGACCCGGGATGCTGCTCCTCATCTCTCCTCTCTTGAACTGAAGAAGACCCTGGCTGAGTTGAGACCCCTGGGATTTCAACATCATCCTTTCCCACCAGGTCAACCTCAAGTTGCTCCGCCTCTTCAGTTGTAACGAGTTCATCTGCAAGCTCCCCTTCTTCTAAGATCACGGGGCCCCTGCTGCGTAGTCCACGAGGACGAAGAAGGGGGATCTCTTCTTCCTCCTCTTCTTCCTCCCTCTGCTCCTCAACACCAGAAGGGACGGCCTCGGACATTGAAGCTTCAGCCCCCGAGTCTCTCCTGGCTTTCTTCGGAGTAGGCTCAACTTTGGAAGTAGAGCCATGGGGACGTTTGGACACAGCCCGTCGACGCTTTTTAGCAGGTTGCTCCTTGGGTGCTGCTGCTCTCGGTTCTACCCCTGTCTCCCCTCTTGCCTCTTTCTCAGCTGCCTGGTATTCATCCATGCCTCGCGCGCGTTTGTTGGACACCAAGTTGTCCTCATAAGACGCTTTAATGCTCTTGATGCATGAGTGATTTATTGAGTAATCAGGCATCTTGCTAGCCTGAAAATACCAAGTGCAGAAACTGAGGCTCGTGTAGCAGTTGGGCGTCTTGTGAGGCAAGCTGAAAATAGCTTTTGTCCCCCAACCACACTGTAATACCAGGCCCGAGCACCTTCAAACAAATTCCCGCTGAAGGAGAGTTTGGCATTAGGATTACCGACATACAGTTGATCGTAACCGAATTGTCGGGCAAAACGGTTCGACAAATAGGGCTCGATTGTGCATGAGTTCTCTTGCCGAAAGATCAGATACCCGGGTATGATATTAATCAGCCACCAGAAGACTCCTGATGGCAACCTTGTGAAGTCATCTAGTCCCACAAGGTCAGCAAATTTATCCCCATAAGATGCACCGGTAATCTCAGGGAAGCAGCGGTCGAGATGATATTTCGAAATGTTCAGAATGCTTTTCCGAACATAGAACATATAATTACAAGACCAGCTGGAGTTCTCCAGCTTCTGCACAAAGGGGACAAACCCCTCGGATTGAGACACCGGCGTCATCAGTGAAGGGCAGTGCATAACGTACCAAGCCATCAGGTACGTCTATGGAAGCTCAATCCTGGGGTTAGGGGTCTTCAATCTTGGCCTCCCCTCCGAATCAACTTCTGGTCTACCTTGGGAGTCAACGATGGCCTCCACCTTGCACAGGCTTTGAACCAGAGCCCGTAACCCACTTTGGATTCCAGCCGCCATTGGTGGAAGGAGGGCAATAGACCTGCCATAGGCCAACAAGACCGCCGGGTACACCACATCGGCGACAATCACTTCATGCGGCAGTGTCGGCACTACGCAGCGCTTCAGCCACAGCATGAGAAAGCCCGCCAGTAGCGCCCGGTCAGAAATGGGGATCCGAGCTTGATGATGAAAACTTTCAAAAATCGTATCAGGTTTGAAAGTGTCTTCATTCGACTCCGTGGTGTAAGAACTCACAGAGGCGTCAATCCTCTCAGCGATTTCTTCGTCGGTACTAGGAGCTAGAATGGTCACTGAGTGATCTTTCTCAGTTATACCATTAAACAGGTAGCTCGCCCAAGACATCTGCTTGACACCCCGGGTCCTCCAGGAGGTTATTTGACCGCAGATATGGAAGTGACACAACACTTCCCAGTAGGTCTCGTATATCTGAGGGCACTCCTTCTTCAAGAGATGAAGCTCTTCAGAAGTTGGAACATATTCTTCATAAGGGGCGTCTCCCATAACCAGCCCCGAAACTTCGTATAGCTCATGGAGGGCGAGCCCCATCTCTCCGGCCGGAGTGAAGAATGTCCCCGTCAAAGGGTTATAGTGCTCCAGGATCCCATAGAAATTATGGGAACTTTGCGGGGTGCCATACTGCACAGCCCTGACCGCATGATACAGCCCCACCTGTTCCAGCAGAGCTCCAAGTTCGACGAGGACAAATCCCACCATCTTGCCCCACCAGGACTTGTCGGAAGAATGGACCCACCCGAGCGGGCGGAAGTCAACGGGAAAATCGCCCCTCACCTTCATGAATTGATTGATGAAGGTAGTGCCGAGCCGAGGGGTTTCCCCTATTGGATACTCAGATCTGATCAATCCGGAAAATAAACCGAAAACCTCTTTCCCGTGACCACCAGTGTGTTCTTTTGGCGCCTAGTATACCAAGAGAGACACCGGAGGCAGATCGGGTAAGGTCTCATTCCATTGCACGGTGGACAGACATGTGCTGGAGATAGGATAGGGGATACATCCTCTCCATATTGGGAAGAAAGAATTTCCTATCCCCTATCTGGCGAAGCCACTTGTAATCGCTGTCATGCAAGGCACTACCACCCTCGTCGATGTTGTCGCCAAAGAAGAAGACGGGTTTCTTTAACGGAGTACGCGAATCCGTCTTAAACACTCCGTCGGTGATAATTTCCCGGAAGGTCCTCATGCTGACCTTAGAGATCTTCTCCCTTCGCTCCTTCGACTTATCAGTAGTCACAGGAGCAGTCTTCTGCAACACGAAGGTTAGATTGTGGTCAGCACCGTCTACGTGCTCGAAGTGACACTTTTTGCATAGAGGGTTGGAGGAATATCGCACTGCAAAAGAGAATAATATTTGATCAGGAATCTGAAAAAAATGATTAAGTGTTTGCAACTCAAACGCAGAAATGAACCCAGACACGGAGATCATCAAAATCTGCGTCCAGATCCAAAGATCGCGAGGCTAGCATGGAGCCCCGCATCTTAAACAATCCAGAACTCATGAAAATTTCTAAGTATCGGACTCAGACGCAAGATTCATTAAGACCAGCGTCTGATCTCACAAGACGCAAGAGTCGTAAGAAATCTGTGTCTGAATCCCTCGCACTTAGAAATATTCTAAGTATTGGATCCAAAACGCAAGGCTCAATGGGGCCCTGTGTTCAACAAACAGGTACGGACTCAAGCGGATAAAAGATGCAGAGGTCATCAAACCTGCGTCTTGTCTATCACTCAAGAACCGCACTTGAAGATCAAACACGGGCATGAGCCCGCGTTGGCAGTTCACATTCAAAAGGGATTTAAGAGTTAAAAGAACTCTGTAAGCCCCTTTAATGGCGGAAACCAGGTCCGATGCTTTTTAATACCTGAAATAGGGGTCTCCTGTATGGAGGAACCGCCCATTTGGGTCTCAG
Source organism: Agave tequilana (assembly GCA_038442645.1). NCBI lineage: Eukaryota > Viridiplantae > Streptophyta > Magnoliopsida > Asparagales > Asparagaceae > Agave > Agave tequilana. The sequence continues at coordinate 13,748 of JAVJIF010009445.1, forward strand.
GAACGATGGCCTTGGAAGACGAAGCAGCATGCTTAGCTTTTGGTGCCATTGCGACCGAGGAATCGGTGTTGGGATGAAAGAAACGAGAAGAACAAAAAGCTTCGAGTTTTCTTAACCCTAAGAGGTTCAAACGAAGAAGAAGAGTCTAATGATGACTCTTGAAAGACTGTCGCCTTTTATAAAGCACAGTGATTCGCAGAGATACGCGGCGCTTGGCTCGACGCCTAATCTCTGCCTGACGCGTGGAAAGCGTATTAATGCAGCACGAAATTCGCGCGCCAAAAAGAAGATGTCCTCTCAACTCTACTGGACACGTGGCAACGCACTCACAGCACGGATTCGCATTCAACAGAAAAATCGCGCCTTTTCTGGGCCAAAGCCGCGTCTACTTCACAAAGCGACAGCTGCGTCTTCATCCCAAAAGACGCGTCTCCCCGAAGGTCGCATTCTTTTCAACCTAGGCTAAAGTCGCGTCTACCTCATGGAGTAACAGACGCGTCTTCATCTCAAAAGATGCACCCCTACAAGAATTGCGTCTCTGCAGCATAACTAATGATGCGTCCCCACTCCAAATGAGAACTGCGTCTTTAAAGCAGCATAACCCCTGCGTCTACAGGACTTGCATCCAGTCCTTACTTCTGCAATTCAGTTCAACAGTACACTGGCACAAGCAGATGACTGTTTACCCCTGGTTCAAAGTACACCAACAGCAAGCTCAGAACACTGGAGTGGTCTAGACTGTGTATCTAGACATTCGCCACGATCATTTCTGGTGGCTTCAAAGGGTTCCACAGTACACTCACGAAGGCCATATTCCAGACAAGATCAAGTTCAGAGCATCTCAAATGATTGTCAGTCCAATCATGAGAAGTATGAACTCAACCAGAGTCCAAAGTATTTCGAAATCCGTCCCAGTCAACTGCGGAATATCGAAAACTTTGGAGGGGGTTCTGTAGGCTGTCTAAAAATCACTAAAAGACAAGTCACCAAAAAGCAGAGTTTCAAGCTCCAGACGCAGGGCTAATCATAGCCATCACTGCAGCACCAAGGCGCGAGGGTCGAAACCCGCGTCTCAGCATCACTGCAGCACCAAGGCGCGAGGGTCGAAACCCGCATCTCAGCATCACTGCAGCACCAAGGGGCGAGGGTAGAAACCCGCGTCTCAGCATCACCACAACATCAATGCGCGAGGCTCGAAACCCGCGTCTCTACAACATCAAGGCGCGAGGGTCGAAACCCGCGTCTCTGCAGCACCAAGACGCGAGAGTCGAGACCCGCGTCTCAGTTGTAACTGTCCTTGTTATGGGGTCAATCACGACCCACATAACAAGAAAGTTAACCCCTATTATGGAGCGTTTTTAGGGGGCACGTTCACTTCTGAAACCTCTATAAATAACCCCTCTTGCTATTGAGAAGGGTCGGTCGGTTGATTCAAAAAGACTCTTTAAAGAGGAACTTGGCTCGTGAGCTATACAAACTCCGAGACTTCCACCAAAAAGAAAGAGAGTTCAACTCTTCAAGCAACTTGCTGCGTACAAGCCAATTTTTGCCCACCATCTCTTTGAGATTCTTGGTCGACAGGAGCTGTGTTACTCCGTCTGCCACCTAAAGAGAAAATTCCCCAAGAGATTCAGACATTTACCCGGTCAACGGAAAACAAGATTTACTTTCCATCGCCACCTGAAGAACCCAGTATTAAAAAAAGGGAGATTCAAGTCTCAACATCTTCCCTCTCTTGTAATTGGAGTGTAATCTATTGTAATCTTTCAATTGATTCAAGAAAATTTTACAGAGGAACCTTACATTTTTTCCCGTCAAACAGTGTTTAGTTACATCATTGGGTGTGTAACCCTGAATAGACTCCCAGAATAAGCCGGAGGAAGGTGAGGATGACGTCAAGTCATTATGACCTTATGCCCTGCGCGACATACGTGTTACAATGGGCGGGACAAAGGGTCGCGATCCCGCGAGGGTGAGACAAAGATGCTTTTGGATATATGAAAAGAAGATAATTTTTATTTTTCTTGTTTGGTATTTTTTAGTCACATATGATTTCCATAAGTGCATGTTTGGTTCTCGGAAAACAAGCAAAAATCATTGTTTTATGGGCCTCATCACTCTTTCTACCTCAAACTTGTTTGTTTGTCCAGAAAATTAAAGCCTAAAAAAGGTCTGCCACATCCAGTGTTCACCAGAATTTCTCTCAATTTGAGCAGAAAATAGTGAGAAACCTGACAACAATTCCTTCAAAATTAATATTTTATTATCTCTCGTTAAAACTTAATTTTTGAACACAATGATTACCTTTGGCGTTGTCTGGATTCCCAGAAGTGGGTGGAAGTGAGGAAGCGGGAAGTAGGAACTTTTCTTTTTGGAAAATGAGAATTTCAGTGTTTGGATGGTAGTTGAAAAGTGTAATTGGAAAAGTGTAATATCTTTTCTGGTGTTTGGTTGGTAATATGGAAGTGAAAGTGAAAAAGTTGACCACAAAGTTGATCATAAATTAATATTAAAATAATATTAATTATGAAAAAAATGGGACTATAATTAGACTGCAAGTAAGATTTACACGAGCACAAAATTAACTATTTTGAGTTACAATTTATAATTAATGAGATTTACATGACTACAGATTTAATTATAGCACATTGGAAGTGAGGAAATAGTTATGAAAAGGGAGGTGTAAAGGGAAAGGGAAAAGGAAAAAGAGTTTTCTCATTTTTCTTTTACAGTGTTTGGATGGACAGCAGAAGTGACAGATGAGTTTTTCTACTTCCGCACCCCCTCCCCCCAACCAAACAGCCCCAAAAGCTATTTACTTTTTCTTCCCTCACCTTTCCCCTTTGCAGCCAAACTGATGGAGGGAAGAAAGTGATGTTAGTATTTGGAGTCATATTCATTAGAGAATAATTCAAGTTTAGGTGGAGGTGTTGTAAGCTTCACAGATCAAGCACGGACATATACAGGCATTGTGCATATTATTAGTTGACTAATAGGTCCTATTAGTTGACCAGGTGTTGGGCTAGTCGATTGATACTTTGGTGTAGTCGACTAGACCCTGCAATAGAGAGTTAGATTCTCATATTGTGTTACAGTAGTCGACTAGGTTTTGGGTATAGTCGACTAATACTTGATATTAGTCGACTAGTGATTTGCCTTAGTCGACTAGTGTCGGGTTTTGACATTTTTTAATATGATTCTGTATCATGTTTTGGATTTGATCTCGATTTTCTCTTTCTCTGAGGCAATGCTGATTTGATTGTTAAAGTTTGTGTTGGATTAGGATCATCGTAGGTGCCTATATAAACCCCTTTGGGGTAGCCTTTCAAAGGTGAGTAAAGAATTCAAGAGAATTTCAGATTTTGACCATTAAGAGTCGTGAGAGAGAGATCTTCTTTTAACTCTTATATTTTCTTTTCTGTTTTTAATAAAGATTTCTCTCATCCTCCCCGTAGACGTAGGCACATTTTCAAACCACATTAAATCTGGTGTTCTTTGGTTGTGCGGTGATTTTAGTTTCAATCGCATACCAGTGGTAGATCTTCTACGCTTCCGCTGCCGAGTCTTCAACTCGGCGTTTCTCTGTGATTTGATCGGTGATAGATCACAATAAATGATAATGAGACTCACTGCGGTTCCCACTTCCCAAGCATTCATTTTCCTCGGGATTAGATTCCCCCTTTACTTTCCCATCCAAACAAGCCCTAAGAGAAGGTTTGAGTCATGGACTCTGTGGGGGAGGTCATGAAGTTACATGCATGTTATTAAAAAGGATGGGCACGCTAAAGATTCAAGGGATAGCAGTGTTAGCATTCAAGTCTTTTAGTTTCCTAAACTAGTTTTAGCTAAATTATTACTTGAGTTTTTTTTCTTTTCTGATATATATAGGAAAAACTCCATTGCATGCTATTAGGTCATCAACCATCAGATTCAGGCTAAATTGGCCTGTTAGTACATGTTTTTTAGGCACATGTAAACGCACGTGAAACAAAATGAAAATATTTAAAATTTTGTAGAATATATATATCTAAATATTATTGCATGCAGAAAATCTCTCCAAAATACATTTATGTCATTTGCACATAGTCTATTAGATGTTAGATGTTAGGGATATCTTGATAATTTTATAGTTTAGTGCGCGTACACAGCGACGTACCTATTTAATTTTTGTTTGTGTCTCTCCAGTTAATACAATAGATATATATATGATCTAAATTTTAGAAATTGCTTGTCGGCTGATTCCAATTTGTAGATTTAAGCCACAATCCTTCACAAGTTAATACAATCCTTCACCCCCTTCTAAACCCCGGTGGCCTGATCGATCCGCGTAATGACTCTGCGTAGGGTGAAACTCCGTCAAAGTGACAATTAAAACCCCAACTTTAATCTTCTCTCTACGGTTATTGTAATGTAAACACCTAGAGTCATGAACCTGAATTTCAATTTTAGATTTCATATTCCTCTCAATTCACAAATGTCCATAAACTATGCATCCGGCAATTCTCCTCACAGACAATATATATCCAGCACCCAGAGAAAAATCAAAAGAATTGTAATGTGAATCTCCTTTTGACTTCTTTCCTCGAGCACCTTGTGCACAATAAGTACATGTGCAAACATGCATGGCCTTTTCTCCTTCCTGCAACAAATGTCATCAATATATACAAATTGAAATGTATATGATAGAAGGAAGAGAAGAAGATCTTCAAGAAGAATAAATACCTTGAAACTTGAAATTTAGCTCCATCCCTTACCAAAATGAAAAATAAAGAAATAAAATAAAAAAGAAATAAGGATAGTTTTATTTTTACCTATTTGTGCATATCTTTTTGGCCTTAAAAACATCACATTTTATTGTTTCCTCCACAACACACGGTTGTGTGTGAATGAGCAACGGCCAAAAATATTGGTGGATATTCATTAAAGAAGAAAGCATGTTGTATTTTATCAGAAACTTGAAATGCACATGCATAATACTAGTTATATTTAAACATACGCAACTGGATTCATAGACGGCCATAAAAAAAAAAATTTTTAATTAGGAGGAAGCGAGCTCATCGTTGAAGGAAATGCTCGGCTTGCGGTAAGAGTTAATGATTGAGAAATGAGCAGTCTCAGGTTTCACATCAGACTACGGTTTTTGTTTTAAAAAATAATAACAAGACAAAGTAAAAGAAATAAAGCAGAATATATATATTAAACAGGAACCCAAAATTCTAGGTAGAAGAAAATGAAATGAAAGCTGTCCCATTTGGACAGAAATGAAGCTCTTTGTGCTGCAATGTGACTGGAAAAGCAAAAGCTATAGCAAAGAACCAAACTGCACCACACTGATTCTTTCTTCATTGTGCCTCGTGAATTATTTGGTCATTCCTGTCGTATATGGGACAAGATCTCCCTGGAGATGGAGCTCTCAAATGATTCTTCCAAAGAAAAATAAAAGAAAGGAAAAGATAAGTGAGAAAGTAATCATGCTGTAGGTTTCATTATTCCTTTTTGGTGGAAAGCCAAGTGTCGATAGTTATCTATATAATGGGCCATTTTTTTTTTTTCTAGTGTGCTTGCATTACAGTGAGATATAATGTGGTCTCTCCCTCAAGAAAAAGAATTACAGTGGCTGATGATTATAGGCAGCTAGTTGGGTGCATGAGTGTGAGCTCCTTTTGGTTGATTGTAGATGATATGGTTAAAAAATCTTGTCATACTTGCATTGGTGCTTCAGTCTCAAAGCTCATTGGTAATATTAGCGATAAAAACAACTTCAGTGGTGGGCAGATGCAGTGACAAGTTGATCGGATCTGAGCTGTAAATGTCTTGTCAGCACTGACGAGAGATTTGGACAAGTGTTAGATGGGTTTGAGCAGCATATGTCGCAACTGCAATTGAGAGGAGAAGTCAAGATTTCACTGTGGGCGTTCTGAAAGCTTCGTTTTTCTTTTTTTTTTCCTTTTGAAATGATCAAATTGTGTATGTGATTCATGCAAATTTGTACTTTTTTTTTTAGAATGTTTCGTTAAATTCTTATTAATGAAACACCGGGAGTTTCTACCTCATAGTTTTATCTCAAAAAAAAATAGAAATAAAAACCACTAGATTTTTACATAATCTAACCACCTTTCTGATTGTTATACATGAACGTGAATTAATTCAGTCATTTTATTTTAAAGGTTAAAAAAAAAAGAATGAATATGAACTAATTTAATCATTGTCTCTTAAGCACAAATAACGGTCATATGATTCAAATTCTCCACGCAGCATATTTAAACGAGTTCAGTGGCAATAGTTTTCCAAGCCAACAGAATAAATTCACTTGTAAATTGCATATGTACTCAAAGGTCTGCATTATAACATGACAATAGAGAATGATTACATTTCTAAATATAAACAACTTAAATCAAATGATTATAAAAAAAAAAGAAGAAGAAACACCAATGCATCACAATGAGCATAATCTCTCTAGTAAGGAAGAAATTAAGTTCCTCAAGATTCCTCCAAATTTTATATGTGCAACTTGAAGTTGTTTCGTGCTCTGCCATTCGTGCAAGTTTCTAGCTTTCAGTGTGCACTAAATTCTAAATCCCAACATTAGAATTACTGATTTGAATTTTGAGAATTAAGTGCACATTAGGTTTCCATTTCTTCTATCTGATAATTAATTATTAGGTGCCTTTTCTTAGGCTTAACTAATCCCCAACGTTTCCTCTTCAGAAAACACTAATTGTGTGACTTGAGGGAGCATTTCAAATTAAACTTGTCTAAGGATATTCATGTGTGAATATATTTACATACGGACGGTGGAAACTGAAAATTCGGAAATAAATCTCTTAAGTTTTCTGGTCAAAGCTTTTTTTTTTCCCTTTTGAGATAAAGTCGTAAGATAAGAACCCGGTAGTTTCATTAATAAGAACTTAACAAAACATCTCAACATCAACATAGAAGATTACAGATTTACTTTTATTTAAGCTCATATTTAAAGTTCATGCTATCCTCAATAGACCTAAGTACCCTGCAAGCTGGGATACCTATATTAGTTTGAAAAACAGAAATCATGTAACTTCTATCGTTAAAGTTAATCAAAATGAATGTCACGTTGAAACTCCAAGCATATTATAATGAACTCGGTCTCCTCTACTCTAGTTTCTTCTTCTTCTTTAAAGAGATATGATTAGATTATAGATTTTGATACAATATATTGATTCCTTCTCGAAGTCCTCACCATGAATAACTTGAGGTGCAAGGGCTCAGAAATCTAGTAGTGATTCTCTTCAAACTGAAGCAGACACCAACAGTTATCATGCTTCTTTTTTTGTGTAATTTTGTGAGGCAAAGGCCGACATGATTGGGGCCTGGCCCTCTGTAGGGCAAGCCCGACCGAGCACTGAGCCATGCGAGGATTCTCTGTTCTCTCTCATCTCATGTTGGTATGTACTTTACTTGGTTGGCCATGATCATTTCATGGCTCCCATTTTGTGTGTGTGTGTGTGTGTGTGTGTGTGTGTGTGAGCCCGACCGAGCACTGAGCCATGCGAGGATTCCTCTGTTCTCTCTCATCTCATGTTGGTATGTAAATTACTTGGTTGGCCATGATCATTTCCATGGCTCCCATTGTGTGTGTGTGTGTGTGTGTTTGGGGGGGAGCTCTTATGGATGCCATGCTCGCTTTGTGGATTTTTTTTGCTCACCACGCGTGGTGAGCCGTTAGATGGGGTGGGCGGGGGCCACACCGGGTGAGCGCGGTGAGCGATGTTAGAAAATAAATTATAAATTACATTTATAAATTACTGTTAAGTTATTTGAAGTTAAACTTTCAAGAAGGAAGAAACTTTTCTATTTTGATCGAGACGTGCGGAGCACTGTCCTTAAGAGTAGATCGCGCCTCTCTGAGAGAGTATCTCGGTGCAGTAGGTTGATGGCGGCCTACCCTCCAGAATTCAACGATCGCTGGCCCTGCAAGCGTGCACTCGCAATGCACAGACCCTCGAACAGTTCGGCTTTGTTTCCTCCAGAGATACAGAGAAGAACATAAGAATTTCAGGAAATTTCATAGGAGAAAGGAGATGCTTGAGTTGAGTGGTTAAGAGCAAAGAATAGGTCTTTTATAAACAGAGTTGTCATCATTAGAAAATTCTTATACAGAGAAAACAATTCTTGGACAGAGAACTAATCTTTGGACAGAGAAAGAAATCTTTTCTTGTGCAGAGCAACAATGTTGTCTTGAAAAGTGTCACTGTAGAAGTTGGGTAGAGAGCTCTCAATGGCTAACTCTGACATGACATGACAGGAAAGTGACCAAATCTGGTGACAGGATTTGAAGAGATTTTATTTTGATTTTAAATCTAAAAATAAAATTAACAAAACTTAACCTATTCGGGTCACACCCGCGAGGTTTTGAAAGCCAGATTTGCACCCTTCTCTGAGTGTGTGATGCAGGCGCACATGCGCATTAAGGTTTTCTGAACCCGATAACCCAATTTCTCTTTCATTGGGCATCAATAGGCTTTTGTGTGCGTGAACACCACCTGACTTTCAGCCCACACAACCCATTATAAAAGAAACTCCATATATAAACACTAAAGAATTTTTTCCTATTTAACGTGAGACTAAAAGAACTTTACGTAACTTTAAAATACCTCAGATACTAACAAGGCGAAAGGCAGTGAGCAAAAAAAAAAAAAATCTCGCCCTGTTGGCATTTTGAGGTGTGGAGTCCATTCATGTGACTGCGTTAGGATTGTTTCTCTGTTCATCATGATCAATGTGTCTTTCATCAACTTCTCTCACTGCAGTGGCAATGATCTTTATTTGCATTTATGCAACTTTTGACTGGTTATTGCTGTTGGGATTTGATGTGTCGAATCTACTTGAGAGATTAAAGAGGAACATGAACAATGACAAAAAACCAAGTCCCACTGCCACATGACAAAAAGGAATAGATGAATTAAATGTTCAAATATGATTAAATTTAAACCTCCAATAAGATCGGATTTTAACACTTCCATGGAATTAGTGGGATATTGGTGTAACAAATTAGTATGAGGGTAAAGATTCTCGTTAAAAGAGAAGATTGTTGGTTATTGATTAAATCTAAAACTCCAATAGGGATTTCCCCTATGTGGTCACATAGTGGGTCCATTGTTGTAACAAGTTAGTATGAAGGTTAATATTTCGTTAAAGCGGGAAATTGTTGAGATATTGATATGCGAATATAGTCTTGTAATAAAAATTGAATAGAAAAATTATGCACTTCATAAGAAAGTTGAGGTCAAAACCTCATGACCCTGTTTAATGTTCATCGTGCTCCCGTGGAGACCCAATTTTGAGGCAAATTAGTTCTCAAGTCTAATATACAAACTCTGTTGTTAATGCTCTTAGTCTCGCCAATATTTTGCATAGTTTTAGCCATGTAGTCTTCTAGTATTTGGCTTAGGGCCAACTCTGAATAACAAAACGTGACCAATCTATCATGCTTGAAGTTATCCAATATACTTAATCCAGTTACTACGACCCACTTCATTGTTCAAGGCATTAGATTTTAATTTAAGTGCAAATTTCCGTGACCAAGAACTTTTAGGCCATGCAAAATTACTCCAGCTCTACTTCCTTCGTTGTTTAACAATACATCTGTTGAGAAAATGAAGAATTAAAAAGTAAATTTTTGAGCAGAATTATGACGAGATCCGTTGATAGAATCACAGATAACGGTTGGAGTGTGTTTCCTTGTGAGGTACTGATTAATTACGATTCGACTCCAATTATTGTACAAGTGAACTAAATATTATTGTATATAACATTGATTAGTTGTCAGATCGATTCTTGTATCTAACAACATCGACATGAAAGTTTTAGCTTTCTTCTCAAGCATTCCCTAGGGCTTTTCTTAGGGGCCGATCAATTGAAACTGTAACCAAATGCATTTGAAAGTAGAGTCTAAATTTTTCGACAATCCTTCCTCTAATTGATCTCCTTCCTCTCTCCTTTTTCTGTGCGCTTTTGAACGCCGTTATTTGTCTAGTTAAGTGCTCTGCATGGCATTTGATGTTCTCGACTGCTTCATGTCCGAAACGGCTTAAATTTTCTCAGGGTTCGCTTCAATGCCTTGGCTGGTGATTAGAGATGTGAGTGTTGTGCTATCTATGACAACAACCAATAGAGAATCCCACAGATCTCCAAGCATAAAGAACACCCAACAAACACAAGAAGAACATACAAATCGCAAACACACGATCTAACGAGGTTCGGCCTCAATGCCTACGTCCTCGGGGCAATTCAATGGAGAGATTAATTACTAGAAAGATGATTACAATAATTAGCAGCCTCTTTGAATGCAAGAGAGCTCTAGCTAATCCTTTTTTTCGCAGGGGCAAAACCCTAGAAATCAACCTTAGGCTTAAATACCCAGATTTGCGGAGCAGCAGATTTTTGCCAAATCCGACTGTCGGTCGACCGGTCCGGCCGACCGACATACACCCCCGGCCGACCGGTCGGTCGGCCGAATTTAACAAAGAGTTTGGCTCTTACAGTCAGGGTGTTTCGGTCAACCGGTCGGTCGTCCGCCTAAGACCCTGTGCATGCTGTGCATGTCGGTCGACCGGACCGGTCGACCGACCTGCCTGATTTTTCTGCTGCTGCTATTTTGCCTTCCGTCATCGACTTCCCTGGTGATCTTCGACAACACTTGGCAATCCCGTCAGCTCCTTGGTAATATCCTCTCTTTCCAACAGTGAGAAACTTAGTAGTGTGGCCTTCGACCCGTTGCCAAATCTGTAGAGTCTACACGCATTCTCCATTTTCTAACGTAAAAGCATTTCAAAAGACAGTTTTTATGGTTTCTTCCTCGAGTGTCAAACCCATACTCTCTTGTTCATGAAGCAGAAACTGAGTCAAATCCTCACTCTATGTTCTGTTGAAAAGTGCGGCTGTTACCGTATTAGTAGATAATTTCCTTACCTCTAGGATTTCATCATTGAAATACATTTTTTTTTTTTGGAGAAAGATGGGGCCGTAGCGTCAGAATTTATTAAAAAAAATAATATAGAACAACAAGAAGAGAGAGAGAGAGAGAGAGAGAGAGGTCACTCACAAACTGCTCTAGCAAACTCCTCACACTCTCACCAGAAGACAAACCCTCCTCCTACCCAATTAAAAGACGCATACACTCCACACACTCATCCCACACAAGATATATCTCTGACCGATGCAACTTAGGACAAGCACTCTTGGATCCGCGGTCCGCCCTGAACCATTCTGCCTAAGGTTACCGGCATGTGCCCTCGCCAAAGTGACTTGGCAATCACCATCAATCTAAGCTCTGGTTGGATTCTTGTTGCAGAAGCACAAAAATTAATGAGATCCACATTTTTTCTGATCCCTGCTTGAGCAGCTTGAGTCAGCATCTCAAGTTTTCTTAACAAGAGCTTAAGAGAGATCAACTCTGTCGGCTCAACAACAGAAAGAAAATGCTTCATTTCTGTCTCTCGAGAAATAATCTCATCTAAAGCACCACATCCTACCTTTATAAAATTACCGAGCTCACCAATTTTAAACACCCCCTGAAATCTTATTCTTTCAGTTGGACCCATACTGCTCGTTGACCCAGCCTGCCAAGAAATGTCCTTCGATTTTCCAATTGGGCCCAACTGATATACCCGCTTCAAAGAACCCTTCAGCCCATTAGAAAAGAAGGCCCCCAATTTTTCCTTAAGGCCATATGAAGAAGGGCTCAGAAAGCCCGTTGGCCCGGCCCGCATCAATTCTTCATTAAGCCCACTTGCTAAAATGAGGCTCAGGTTTGGGTTAAAAGCTTGTTTACTAACCCCTTTGCCCAATAGCCCATTACCTTCTTCGCCCGCAAATTTCGCCAATACTGTGTCAGCTTCTGGTTTCAAATTTGAATTTGAATTCAAAATTTGAGGCGCCTCGACACCGACGGCTGGCCGAGGCAGACATGACACCCCACTGCTATATCAGTCACCGCCGACTCCATCTGCACGAGATCATCACCCCCTGCTCCGTCATCGGCATCCGCCAGCTCCGCGGTGTCAGCCAACTGCTTACCCTGCTCTTCCATAGCCATAATCTCCGGCGCACCTACAATCCTTTTAAGAACCAAAAAAAAGGAAAACAAAAAGACAAAACAAAAAGAAATCTTGTTGCCCATCTTGTTGGAGCTGGGCCCGGTAGCAGTTTGATTATACAATTGTTAAATGGATTTCAAGAATCTAAGTAGGGATAAATTTACAAGGCTGCCTCCCACCTGTACATTATTCTTTCTCTACCTAGAGTTACATTTTCTATCCTTTTTCCTGTTGTCTCAACATCGTGCAGCAACCACATAAATTTGAACATGATTAACAAATTGCTTATTGTAAGTAACTAGGTAGGCTAAGCTGTAATTAAAATAGTAGATTTTTATTTCGCATGATTTTTATATTATAATATAGTTTGGATAGGTGTTTGACCACAATTCCATTGTAGTCCAGCCGGTTAGGATACCTGGCTTTCACCCAGGCGACCCGGGTTCAAATCCCGGCAATGGAATTATCTTTTTATTTATTTTTGTCTCTCTTTTCCCTTTTTTGTTTTTCTATTTTCGCTATGATCCCTGAACAAGATATTTCCTCCTAATTCATTCACATTTTTTTCCTCCCTTCAAACCTCTTATTTTGTAATTTTTGAAACAGCTTTTTCAGTATATCCACACACAACACCAAACTTCTATGTGCATGGCGATATAATTGGAGCTGTACATGTTTCCAGTTCATGTGCCTTCGATTATTGTATTTTCCTCTCTATTGTGTTCTTCCAATTGCTATCCGCACATGCCTGACTTTAGTCACCAATCATACAACGCCGTCAAACATGCGCATCTGTGCCCATCCAACTCCGGCGATCATGCCCGAGAACTATTTGTCATCTTCGTTATATCATCATATGAACAAATGTACCAAGCCACGTTTGATACGTATCTAATTGCTCTTTGACTGTACTCATATAGAACGAGCATCTGGAATCCGAAATCCAATCTGATCGAACCTCATAGATGTATCTGACTTGCACTCATTAGAAGAAAACATCATCATCAGATTGCCTCCATCTTGACTGTTGTCTCTTACAGTGTTTTCTCCTCCTCCTCCTTCTCCTTACTAATCTTTTTCTACGTCTCTCCTTCTCACAATTATATCGACTATTTAACTTCTGGTTCATGCATTGGAATGCTCTTTTTGCATACTAGAACACTCCTGCCACTACTAGTTCAAGGCACTACTCTTACCCACAACTCATTGATACAACGTACAAGACTAGACTCACTTAGCAATAAAATAGAAATTACTTCATCAAGTTGTGTTCTTATTGAAAAACAGTGCAGTCACAATCTTTTTCCTTAATTTTGATGGGTTGTCTAAATAAGGTTACACAATCCAGTGTAGTCCAGCTCGGTCAGGATACCTCGCCTTTACCCTGGCGATCCGGCTTCAAATCGCCAGTCACCTCGTAGCAGCACATTCTGCAGATGATCTCTCTCATTGGAAAGAAAAAGTGAGAGAAGGTGACTCAACCTACAATGACCCTCGTGGAAATGGACCAAAGACTCGGGCATCAAATTTGCACTTTGATTTCAACCTGGAGTACGAGTTCTCAGCTTAGCATATGTTAAGCTTTCAGATATATAATATTGAGACCCATCTCAAGAAATGGAGAAAAAGAACAAGCAAATAAACTAACCAAACTCAGTAGTTCAGTTTTAACTTTAAGTATGACTTCTCAATATGGTATACTTAAACATTTCGTGAAGGGAAATTAACAGCTAAAAACATCTCCAAAAACCTGAAACTATTAGGGCCTGTTTGTTTCGTTGCAAAACGTCGCAAGTCGTAAGTCGTAAAATGAGAATGGAAAAAGTGAACTGTAGCAGAAAAAATATATTGTGTTTTACGGTGTTTGGTTGATAAAGTGAAGTGTAAATGAAAAAGTATATTGTGTTTTACGGTGTTTGGTTGATAAAGTGAAAGTGTAAATGGTAAAGTATATTGTGTTTTACGGTGTTTGGTTGGTAATGTAAAAGTGTAAGTGGAAAAGTTGACCACAAAATTAACTGTAGCAGTGATTTAAATATTATAAATACTATTAAATTAAATCTACTATTGCAAATTAAATTGTATTAATAAATTTGAGATAAAAAATTAATAATTTTAATATTTTATTTATAACAATAATATTAATAAAATATTAGTATAAATAGTAAAATATTACTAAAATATTAACTAAAAAAATAATATAAAATTTAAAAAAATCTAAAGAACATTAATAAAATTTTAAGAATACTAATAAAATATAAATATTAAAAAATGTTACAACAATAATAAAATATAGTTATAATATTATAATATTAAAAATACTTGAAAATTATTATAATATAAATTTAATTATAATATTATTGTAATATTATAGAAATATAAAATTAATAAATTAAAATATAATTATAATTTAATAATAAATTATCATTATAGTATTATTATACTGAATTATTATTACAATATTAACATAATAAAATATTAATATAATAATAAAATATATTATGATATTAATAAAGTAATTTTTTATATTAAAAATAAATAATTAAATATATAGTAATTTTATATTAAAGTATAATACTGTTATATTAATAAAATATTAACTCTAAATAAAATAATAAAAAATTGAATAAGTATTAATAAAATAATAAAATATTAAATTAAAATATTAAATTAAAATAGTAAAATATTAAATATTAAAACAATAAAAAAGTTAAAGATTAAAAATATAAAATAATTAAATAATTAAATAAAAAATTGAACACTATTAAAATATTAAATATTTAATAATATTTAATTATATATTGATTATCAAGTAACTGTTTTGAACTGTAAGTATACTACAAGTGACAGTTACATGACCACAAAATTAACTGTAGCAACTGCAAGTGGGAAAATATGAGTGTAAAAGTGAGATTTACATGACCACAAATTTAACTGTAGCAACTGCAAGTGGGAAAAGAAGAGTTGCAAAAGTGTTTTGCATTTTGCATTTTGCAAACGAAACCAAACAACTTTAAATGTAAAGTTGCAAAACTTTTTGCATTTTGCAAACGTTTTGCAACTTACCAAATATCATCTATCTTACATTATTTCAACCTTTCTGATATAACATTTGTCCAGACAGGTTCCAAAAAATTGATGATCTTCATTGAGACCCGTCTCAAGAAATGGGCATAAACAACACCTTAAACGCCTCGTGTCTCTCTTTTCACAGACCATGCAAATATTTCTCAAAAGTCTCTGAATGACAAAAAAAAAGAAACAAATATATGCTCTAGGGCTTCTCATCTTTGGGGATGTCTTTCTTTGTGACTTTTGATTCCAGCTCCTTTGCTGCTCCTCCCTCCCCAGACCTTAACAAAAGAAATCAAGGTCATAATCATGTAAGATTGCCGAGCTCAAAAATTATCAAAGAAGACAATTATAGTGCACAACTAAACGAGCAAAGCTAACAGGAAAAAAAACAAATCATTAATACCATAAAGCTTGATATAGTGCACAAGACAAGATGCTGCGAAGCTTCAAACATGATAGGACTACATGAGTTTCTCATTTTTTAGGCAACTCAAATGTTCTTCTAGATCACGCAAACAGCAGCTAGTGCACAGAGCAAAAATGCAACTAGACTTTAATCTCAAGTGCCAGAGTATCTGTTGCACTTGTACCCTACTTCAAGAGCATGTTTTTAATGTAGAAACAGCCAGCATATTCATATGGGGTTTTTAATTGCCTAAATGATAATATTAATGTATTACAAGCAACATCCACTACACCTTCAATGTACAAAATATCAGCTCATATAACAGTGTATCACATTATCACAATAAAAATAAGAGACTTTGGTACTTTTAAACGCAAATCCAGTCCAGGGATGAGTTTGCTTAAAGGAACAAGGCAGTATATGGGATGTGAACCAATAATATGACTGTAAGCTTTACACAGACGATATAATACCTACCTTCCTTGTGAAAAGCTCTGAGGTTTCAATCTCCCAATTTAAAGTGGCACAAAGAAATCGAAGTACAAGTGTGCATTATTGGCAGGCTTCTTATTCAATAACTCAAGTTCATGAGACACAAACACTAATGGTGATTCATGCAGGTTCGCTGTGATCCATCTGCACAGCAAGCAGACCAATTAGGACTGTAAAGAAATATTATTTCTCCCTTCATAGGAATTGTTTCCCTCGAATTTTGGGCCCTTTTTCCCCTCTGGGGTGCTTCCCTCCCCTTTGTAGTCTTTATCCTCCCTCCATCGTGATGTAAGACCATGGGCCTTCAAAAAGGAAGGAAAAAGAAAACACCATTGCAACAGTCACATATAAGGTATCATTCTCCCAAATAAATTGGATCCCATTGTCATAGTTAGCCATGTTTTATACGTGCCTCTACAACCCCGCTCCCCCCACAACCACCCACACATACCACCCACCCACCGACATCCACTACGGAACGACTCAGACAAGAAGGTTCCAAAGTGCCTCTCAATCGTGCTTGAGGTTATCATGTGAACATTGTTGGTGGAGGTGGAGGGTTCAAGGAGGCCTAGAAGAATAGATAAAACGGTAAGTCTGGAAAAGGAGGTCAAGTTGCGCCTCAGGCTGTTAGATGTGACTAAATTAAAATCATCAGGTAGTTCATTGATATAGTTTGTCTTAATGGGGGTATCAAGATATATTCACTTAAAGGGTTGTTTGAATTCTAATGAATTGTGGAGTTTAGTAACCTTTGCAAATAATGCCAAAAATCAAGGCAAACCACAAGAGAGAAGCATCATAAATCTACTATGACGTGGAAAGAAATATGGCATCCATCCTTCTTACACATAAAATTCAATATCATAAAACAATTTTTAAAGGCAATAGTGGAACCATAGCGTCGGCGTTGAAGAAATTAGACGGCATAAACCTAGTTAGGGTTGCCCTTTTATATAGATTATGAATAAAAATAATGGGCACCGTACAGGTTAATTACCCAATGCCCAATACCCGATACAACTACATCGCAAAAAATACATAATATCTAACACTCCTCATCAACCTGAAGCATAGATATCTATCATACTCAGCTTGCTACATAAGATCAAGAAGACTTTAAAAGTAACAACCTTAGCAAAGATATCCACCAACTGTTCTGATAAAGTAAATGAAGCGCAAATCATCTCACTCATCACACAATCCCGCGCGAAGTGACAATCCACCTCTATGTGTTTACTGTTTAGTTCGTTCATGAAATACTGGATTATTAGCTATGTAAATAGCTGCTTGATTATCCCATTGCATGGACATTGGACCAGTATCCAGAAAACCAAATTCTACCATCAGGGTCTTTAACCACATCATCTCACAGGTTGTGTGTCATACTTTTATACTCGTTTTTTAGACTAGACAGAGAAACTACATTCTATTTTTACTACTCCAAGTCACTAGATTTCCTCCTATATAGGTGCAAGCCAGATGTAGATTTCGTGTCTTCTTTATCTCCTATATATCCAGAATCTGAATATGCTTTGATACACATATATTCAATCTCCTTGTCCAACAAATCTTTACCATGAGAACCTTTAATCTAAACCAAAATTCTCAGTAATGCCTCCAATGAACTTCTTTGGGCTTGTGCATATACTAAGTTACTAACTCACAAGCCCTTCAGCAAAAATAATATCTGGCTTAGTAACAGTGAGATAAATAAGTTTACTAACCAGTTTTGTACTAGTGTGCAGTATTCTCAATAACTCTCCGTCATGAGACCAAAAATTTGGATTTGTGTCTATAGGAGTACTAGTAGGCTTACAACCAAGCAGTCCAGTCTCCTCCAGTAAGTCTAAAGCATGCATCCTTTGAGAGAAATACTCCACGTTTGCCATGAGCAATTTTAATCCAAAAGAATGTATTTAGGTTTTCTCATATTACTGATTACAAACTAATGTTTGAGTACTCTTTAGTCTTATTGATACCATATATATCACTCCCAATCAGTAGAATGTCATCAACATAGATAGCCAATACAACTGTACCAAACAGACCACGTTAATTACAAACAGAATGATCTAAATAACACCTTCGAAATTCAACTGCACCAATCACTCTGCTAAACTTGTCAAACCAAGCCCGAGGACTCTGCTTGAGACCGTAGACTGCCTTCTTAAGCTTGCACACAACATTCTCCCCTAAGCAACATATCCTAGAGATTGCTCCATATAGATTTTTTCTCGAAGATAACATATAAGAAGGCATTTTAACATCCAATTGAAACATGGGCCACTTTTGATCGACAGTAATGGAGAAAAGAACACGAATGGAATTGAACCAAGTAACGGGAGACAAAATCTCAAAGTAATCAACTCCATAAGTCTAACTAAAACCCTTGGCAACAAACGGACCTTACATCTGTCCACTGTACCATCAGGTTGGTACTTTATTGTAAATACCCATTTGCACCCAACAATATTAGATCTTGGAGGAGCAGTAACCAAGTTTCAAGTTTTCCTTGAAAGAAGAGCATCCATTTCCTCATTCATGACCTGCTTCCAAGATGGATTCTCAATAGCTTTCTTGATAAGTTTTGGGTATAGACACAAAAGATATAGACAACGCAAATTGATGAAAAGAAGGGGTGAGATGATCATATGAAACAAAATAAGTAAAGGATGTGCAGTAGTTGATCATTTACCTTTATAAAGTACAAGAAGATCCAAATCAGAAGGAGCAAGATTATCAAGCATAAAAGACCATTGCTGATGGATGGGAACCTCAGTTAAGGGCAATGAATTGGTTGTGATCAAAAGAGGCGCCGATATCTTTAGTCTTCTAGTAAATACCTGCAATGGTTTAGAAACTGTGGATATCTTTTCAACCCTAGAACAAGGTATGTTAGGATTTTGACTTTTTTTCAAGAGGAGATGATGGTCCAAGAAAATCCAATTGAGTTGGAGAAGACGATAGTTTGAAGCAGAAGAAGCAAATCAAGGTGAAGCAGTTTTCTTTTCAGGCGATTGCGAGTTTCCTTTTCAGGAGGAGTATGAATAGGATTCAATTCCTATTCAATAAAGATTTGCTTCTAAAGATTAAAAGGTTTAGAATCCTCCTAAATCAAGGAAATCAACTCCTAATAAGATTGATCAAGATTCTTCAAGTATCCAATGGCCAAAATCATCTCATAGTCAAATAGGAGTTGTATTGTAAAATTCTATAAATAAAGGTTATAACCAAGCATTGTAAAGTGGAACAGAGGAGCAGAAGAAAGTTATAGTGAACAACAATGTAAGGTCCTAAAAAGCCAAGAGGCCCTAAAAAGCTAAGAAATAATGTGTCATCAAGAGATCTCTTTATATCAAGTTTATTAATAAAACTCTCTCAAGTTTTCTCCTCGTAGACGTAGGCAAAGTTTGGGCTGAACCACGTTAAATGTGTGTTCTTCTTCTTATATCTTGTAATATTCATCTTGTGTGCTCGAGCCTCGAGGTAATCAATCTCGTAGCGTGCTTGAGGTCGTCGGTGGGGATCTCCGTTCTCCCAACTATTGGTATCATAGTAAGTATGGCATCCCGAGTTATGCACGCAACAATTGGTATCAGAGTATATCAATTTCGTCACAACAAATGGTATCAGAGCTAATGGTGTTCGTTCAAAACTCGAGTGCTCTAGATGAAGAAGATGTCGAGTCGACAGAGTTCGGCGGAGACATCAAGATGAAGAAGACAACAAGAAAGTTCGGATTTGTTTTACGGTAAAGATCAATGACTTTTGGAGTATATTGATCAAGGTGGAGTCATCAAGGCTCAATAATGCTCAGATCTGAATGCGGTAGGCGTGAAGGTGATGATCGGATCGCCAACGGAGGACGGCAAAACAAGCTCGACGAGCTCACGGAAGCATCGCACAAGGCATCCCATAGAGGCTCGCTGTGACAGCAAGTCAAAGGAAAAATAGTGGAGGATGATGAAGACGATCAACGGACGAGATTGATCGGAAGGTAGATCGT
This sequence comes from Agave tequilana, assembly GCA_038442645.1. Lineage (NCBI taxonomy): Eukaryota > Viridiplantae > Streptophyta > Magnoliopsida > Asparagales > Asparagaceae > Agave > Agave tequilana. Next base: position 33,804 of record JAVJIF010009445.1, read on the forward strand.
GCAATCGTAGTCGGATTCAGACGATCAAGGTGTCAAACCCTATGTTTTTTTTTTAAATGTTCTAGATGCAATGGTGGGTGCAGATCGAGGAGATTCTAATGTCTAATGCCGGTTCTGTATAGATTGGTTAAAGGAATCGACGGAATCACTATCAGAGTTATGATAGGCCAGTTGTGACATGGTGAGATCATTGTAGGTATCGGTGGATCTATCAGGTTTGAAGATCATCAATAGCAGGGCAATAGATCTAACATCAATGCAATGGTAGATGGCAGCCCTGATAGATAGAAGGAAGACCATGACAGTGTGTGGCGGGAATACCCGGAAGACCATGGCAGTTATGTAAAAATAGTAAGTCTCAAGGTTAAATCATTGATGGAAGGTGGACCATCACCAAGTGATCGGTGGAAGACCATAGTATGACAAGCCCTTAACAAACTCGTGTAAAGTCGGTAAAACTATGACAGAATTAGAGGCGGATTGCCTCAAGGCCGGCAAGGCCCCATGGCCGGGAAGGCGTCATAAAGCGGAACGATTGATGGCGGCGGTTATGCAACGCAAGCTAAGAGAAAGAAATTAAGTCAGAGAGTTTCAATGAAAAGCTTGAAGGGAGCTCACTTTGAGGTGGAGGTTCAAGGAAAATTGCAACGGGTCTAAGTGTTGCAGGATGACTAAAAAAGGGTGCATTCGGGTAAAGCCCGAGATGGCCCAAGGCATGGCGGTGAATTTGCCAAAGGCCCCAGAGAGAGGGGCCAAGGTTAAAGGCTTCACGACATGGTTACAACCAAGAAAAAATTAAGGTAGTAATCCAAAATCTCAAGTTGTTTTGCTAAAGGCTTGAAAAGCAAGTCAACGTGGAGATTGTTAGAATTTTGTCTTATTTTTCAAGAGAAGATGATGGTCCAAGAAAATTCAATTGAGTTGGAAAGACGATGACTTGAAGCAGAAGAAGCAATTAAGGTGAAGCAGTTTCCTTTTCAGGCAATTGCGAGTTTTCTTTTCAGGAGTAGCATGAATAGGATTCAATCCCTATTCAATTAAGATTTGTTTTAAAGATTAAAGGGTCTAAAATCCTTCTATATCAAGAAGACCAACTCCTAATAGAATTGTTCAATATTCTTCAAGCATCCAAGGGCCAAGATCATCTCATAGTCCAAATAGGAATTGTATTGTAAAATCCTATAAATGAAGATTGTAATCTAGCATCGAAAAGTGGAGCAGAGGAGCAAAAGAAAGTTGTGATGAACAATAATGTAAGGCCCTAAAAAGTCAAGAAAGAGAGGAGCAAGGTGAAGGTGCATAGAGAGAAGGTATACTCTTGTAATCAAGGCGTAAATTCAAGAGGAAGGTGAATACTCTTGTGTCATCAAGAGAAAGGTTATATCTCTTTGTATTAAATTTATTAATAAATCTCTCTCAAATTCTTTCCCCGTGGACGTAAACAAAGTTTGGGCCGAACCACGTTAAATTGTGTGTTCTTCTTCTATATCTTTTAGCATTCATCTTGTGTGCTCGAGATAATCGATCTCGTGGCGGGCTTGAGGTCGTCGGTGGGGATCTCTGTATCTCCCAACTATTGGTATCATACTAAGCATGGTATCCTGAATTATGCATGCAACAATTGGTATCAGAGTATATCAATTTCGTCACAACAAGGACAGAAAAGGAACACTCAATAGTAGGGCTTCTGTAATATCAGAGAAAAGAACGGAACAACCTTAGAAAAGGTAACCTCAGTTAAAGTAAAATACTTGCGATGCACCGTATCAAAGCAATGATACCCTTTTGAGTTCTAGAGTAAGCAACAAAGACGCACTTAATGGACCAGGGAGATAGCTTATCGAGATCAGGACGAAGATCTTGAACAAAACATGTACAATAAAGACACGAGGAACGAAAGAGTGTGGGTTTATCAGAGTATAAACATGAAAACAAAATTTGTCCCTAAAGCACAGAAGATGATATTATATTAATCAAATGGCAAGCACAAAGGATATCACAAGTCCAAAGATATTTTGAAACATTTGGACCATCAAAGTCCGAGCCACATCTAAAATGTGCCTATATTTTCATTCAGCAACCCCATTTTGCTGCGAGGATGCGAACAAGAAGTCAGATGTAAAATGTCATAAGAAGTACAAAATTAGAAAACATCATTTTTTATGTACTAAAGAGTACTATCAGTGCGCAAAATACAAATAGATGTAGAAAATTGAATTTTATTTTATTGTAGAAAGTTTGTCTTTTAACAATACACCCAGGTCATTCTAGAGAAATCCTCCACAAAAATAAAAAAAAAACTAAAACCAACAATAGAAGGAAAATAATACGAACCCCACACATCTGAGTAAACTAGTTCAAAAAGAAAACTACTATGATTATTGATCCGACTAGAATAAGAAGCACAATGATACTTTTCTAACTGACAAGACTCACACTTTAAGGAAGAAAATGAAGACTCGATAGGCAATACTTTTTTCAACTTCTATAAGAATGACCTAGTCAATAGTGTCATTGCATCGGAGTATCTGAAGAAAAAAAACATAGCTAAACCAAATGATGATGTATCATCATCTAAATAGTAAAGACATCATATTCACGGTCAGAACCAATCCTCATCCTAGTCTGAAAGTCCTGAAACACACAATAGGTAGGAAAAAGGTTAGAGAATAGTTTTTATTTTTGGTGATTTGACTAATAAATAGAAAGCTAACAGAAAATCTGAGAACATATAAGTGTTATTCAAAGCCAAAGACAAGGTAGGGTAAACTATTCCCTCACCAAGAACCAAAAAATGGTACCATCAACAGCATTGACGGACTAAAAAAGACGGAATAAAATTTGTCTTTTATACCTTCATGTAATCTGTCTTTTATACCTTCATGTAAGAAGATGCTCTTGAATTTAGTATCCAAGGCTTATCAAAGAAAGCTAGATATGCACATATACCTGAAGCAGCTGCATGGGTAACCGTGTGACCAAATTACTGAGACGATAGGAATTGCAAAAACTATCATATACTCTGTCTGCGGGATCTGAACTGTGTGAGGCAGAGTAGGTGGCAGGGAAGTAGGGCCAGTAGAGGAAGTCGACAATAGGAGCAGTCTCAGTTGCAACCATTTGTGCCCATTCGGCTTTCCGAACTGCATCCAGCATTTCTTAGACACATGGTTGCTCCTTCCACAATGAGAACATTAACATGATCCTTGTCAGACCAAGAGAATCCATAACCACCATAAAATCCACGTCCTCCTCAGCCGCGTCTGCGCCCGCGTCCACAACCATGGCCACGGTCGCGGCCGGCTGCCATAGCTGAGTGCTCAGTGAGAGAAGTAGGTGATACGGTAGACCCAGATACAGTTGACACCTGGAGAATTTTGGAATAATTAGGAGATAAGGAGAGCACCGCCAAGAATCTTTATCTGACCACGAACCTATGTCACCAGTGATGGATCCAGCCCATATAAAAACTTCGTCAATGCCAAATCCTCACGATATCCCTTTAGCACACTCAAATCAGTGATAAGTGGCTAATGAACATCTAACTCATCTACGATTCCTTTCAGAACAGAATAGTACTCAAACACAAATTTATCTTCCATCCTTAAGGTGAACAGTTGCTCATATAGCTCAAAACTTTGGAGATATTCTTCTCATTAGCATATATCTCCTTCAGAGTATCTAAGACCGAATATTCAAGATCTCCTTAGCAGTATGCAAAAACATAACATCTACACTTACCTTCTCATCCACACTAAGAGTAGCCAAGTCATCACACAACAATCATTAGCCACCCAGTCATCATAACCAAAATTGTGGGCATCAAGAGGAGCATCAGTTAGGTGCTTCATCTTCTCCTCAGCACCAATAATCAGATGGAAAGATTGTACTCACAACATATAGTTAGTGCCATTTAGTTTTACGACAGTAGCAACCAGATGGCACCATATTATCAAGAGTCAGAGTAGTAACTGCTTGTTCTCTTCAGAAGTACTCATTGCAGCCAACAATAGCAAGAACAGACAGCCAATAAAGAGTAGTACCTCAACAAATTGAATTAATCAGCAACATTCAATATCAGAAGAATAATCAACATTATATGGCAGAACGGAGAGGTCGTAGCTGCACCATTCAGTGAAAACAGAGCACAAAGCAGCAATAGAAGAGGCTAGTGTAGCCCCAGATGCATATGGTGAAACTTATTGGAGACAGAGGAGGCAGAGTTTGTCGAGGGCAGAGCAGGGCACAGAGGCAATGGCGAGAACTAGAGAGAGAACAAAAGGCGACCACGAGTGCTGGGGAGGGTAGTAGAGGTAGCGACGACTGCATGGGAGGTTAGCAGAGCAAGGGTGAGGGACGTGGAGGGTAGCAAAAGCAAGGGTGAGAGTCGTGGAGGGTAGCAGAAGCAAGATCGAAGCAGGGTAAGGTAGCGGAGACAAAGGGGGTGGAGGGTGGGGTAATGGAAGCACGGCAAGGGCAGAGAATGGTAGATGGGACGGCGACGAGGTCAGCGGAGGGTAGAAGGGCCGGCGGCAAGATCAGTGGAGGGATGCAAGTTGGCGGCGAGGTCAAAGGAAGGCATCAAAGGGCAGGAAAGGGTAGCGGAGGGCAGGAGAGGGGAGCGTGGAGCAGGGGAGGGAGATAGAGAACTCTTATAAAGGGAGAGGAGGTGGTGGATGGTTGTTTTGAGGAAGACGCTCTAATACCATGTCAGTATTGGAGAAATTAGATGGCATAAACCCTAATTTAGGGTTGCCCTCATTTATATAGATTATGAATAAAGATAATGGATATGGTACAAGTTAATTACCCAATACACAAATACCCAACACAACTATACAGCCAGAATACATAATATCTAACACATAATAAACCAGCAAAGATGGAGGTATTGAGGCAGGGGTCGGCAATGAGGATAGCTAAGGTTGTGGTGGTAGGTCACAACTAGATGAAAGAGTTTGTTGGAGATGCAGGTGGAGTTAATGATATATGGATCTGCAAGGGGAAAGTAAGTACGTGGTGGCAGGTCACACTCAAAGCCAGGTAAAAGAATTCATTGGAGAATGGGTGAGGGATAAATAATGTTTGGTTCATGCTAGAATAATATTTGGTTCATACTAGGTAATAGTTGTTGGAATATTCACAATTTCTTCCATTGTAGTGTCTAAAAAGATACTTTTCTGGAACATTAAGTTGAGATGGACATATTGTGAGTGATGAAAATCTGCAGGGAGAAGGGTAACAAGATGTGATGGGGACATTCACAATCTAGCAAGCTATTGGATGACCTTTTCGCACATGAGCAGAAAGCCTGAAATTGAATTTGATTAGGAATAGAAGTGGTCTTTTATTAGGAGTAGAAGTAATTTTTATTATTTTTATTTTTATTTCCTGGCACGAGTAATGCACGTGATCTTTGTCTATAAATACTCCCATAGAACTTTATTTGAGGATCAATGAATGAATGAGTTATTGAGAAATTGAAACTCTAATTGTGTTTCTTTGAAATCATTGTACGCGGTGCATAAAGTGAGTGAACGATTCACTCGAGTGTGAAGCCCTAATTTTTTTTTTTCCTAATTTCAATCTCACCACAAACCCTAGTTTTTCTCTTCTATCCTGCGCCAGGGTGTACTTAGAATATTCACTATTTCTTCCATTCTAGTCTCTAATAAGATGCTTTTCTGGAACACTAAGTTGTCACCTCACCAATAGGCACGAATTAGAGCTTTTAGCATGTCTATCCAATCCAATTGACCAAATTTCCCAGTGCCTTTGGCTTAAGAGAAGGTCAATTATTGGGGTGAATTGTCATTTAAGAAACTTGCGACCCAAATAGAAGACATAACATGCTAATATAGTGATACTAAAAGTATTACACAAAAAGGGCATTTCTAAACTAGTTGCGCTTGATAGGTAGAAAAGGTCATTATTAAGACGATTTGCTTGGGATAATCAAGCAACTTGAGAATATAGTTAAGGCTAAAAATGACAGCTTCAGGTTCTTGAATAGGATTTTTAATGTTGGTGCCTTTAAAGGCATAACCAAGAAATACAACTAGGGATTCCATTAGGGCAGAGAAATGAAAAGGTAAGAAAATAGCTGATGATGATGAAATATAAGAAACTCCTGAAACTTTGATAGTCACAGCATGGAATGAAGGAAAAAAGAATCAGAGAGAGATTTAGTATGCATGTCACAATCTAAAGTCTCTTCCCTCCACTTTCTTTTCCCTTTACACGAATACTAAGTCCCAAGACAAAATAAAGTAGAGATTTTCATCACAAGATAAACCAAGATAAGATGAATAAATTTCACCAATGGAAAAAATTTTCATAGAGTAACCAGATACCATGAAACCCCTCTAACATCAGACCCAACCAGATATCACAAAACCCGTCTAACATCAGATCCACAAGTTGCTAGAAGCAATTCTTTATCAATGAGATAATATTGACCATCAATTGTACTCATGCCACTCTACAATCTAAAAGGGTTCTAAAGTTACTCATGGAAGGAGAGGGGAAAGTCATGATGATGATGCTTCCATGTCGCTTGTATTTTAAGAAGTCATGATAATATCGCAGATATCAGCCAACTGGTGGTCATGAAGTTTTGAGATATGGGATTTACTGAACTCACTATTGGTATTGGGAAGAGAAGTACCTTCATGTTGAGCAAAAGATATAAAATTATCTAGACAATTGGACCTTTAGTTGAACATAAATCAAGTGTGATATAGCCAGGATGTTCTTTGTGGGTGGAACAAAATTGTAGTAACAATCAAGATATATTAGGGGGATGAAATATACTTGCAGGACACATTCAAGGCATGCTACCGGCTGAAAATATCGTGGTAAAAGGAGGTTCTCCGAGACATGTTCGCTGGGAAGGGTGGCTAGGTACAAAGTTTCAAACCTATGAAGCATGAAAGCTTCTATTATGGAGCCGTCTCGTGTAAGAAACACGTAGTGGACACGAGACTTCATCATCTGCCATTGCTATTTCATGTGCATTTATGTAGAATTGTTTGTTAGCGTGTCATGTTGCGCCATGCATGTTTGATTGTGTCAAGTGAGGAACCTAGGTGGGTCGGAGATCCTGTGACCAAAAAGAAAAGAAATATATATCATTTACTATATAATCTTGACTTATATGTGATGAATACTATTTATCACTTCAATTTCATGTTGAAACTACAGAGTGGATCAAGAAGTATAATTTTAAAAGGGTGTGAAATTTACGAATACATAAGACAAGACTTACATATATCTGATCTGAATACGTATATATGGAACTTATTATCTATTCTTTGGTCAGTGGGCAATGCATAATTGATGATGATATCTTATTAATTCTTACTCTTAACCATCCTTGTATATCACTTAGGCAACCACTTACGGATTAAGGTGGCACATAAATACACATATGGTATATCTAAGGTTCTAAACTAAATTGATATCATGCTGACATAAAAGGTTAATTTGGATGATCGGACTGAATTCAATATTTTGATAGTAGCGCACTGAGTAGCGCACTGATAGCATCCATATATACAATCATGAACGAAGACATAACATTTACAGAATCTAAATTGTAAAAATGCTGTCTTCAACGGGAGAGTGAGCACTGCCCTGCTCTCTAATTCACCACCAATCCTCAAACACAAAAAAGTAAGCTGAACCCATTTCAATCAAAGCTCAATTAATTCAATTTCGAGCAACAATAATGTTGTAAAAGAAACAAAAATAAACTCGCATTAATTTAGGATTTACTTGGCAGCGGATTTGGACTCCTCTTCGAGCCACTGGCGGATGTGGCGCATGTTGCGTCGGAAGATGGTGGCCGATTGCTTTACATCGCTACGGAGGAGGACGACGGCGGCGCTCACGGCCGCCACCGTTAGAATGAAATTGGTCAGTGCCATCGCTCTCTCAGAATTTCAAAAACCCTAGCTTTTTTCTTCCTTTTTCCCTTCAAACCCTCTGTTGGTAACGAGAGAAAGATGTGTAGTTAGGATTGCTTGAGGATGAAGAAAAATGCTTGCGCCTGTAGTGTAAGATAGAGAAAGAGAGACGCGAGCGAATCAGTTGAGAGAGAGAGAGAGAGAGAGAGAGAGAGAGATGATGATGATGATGATGATGATGCGGGTGCGAGAGAAAGTCGAGAGAGACGGCGGGGATCAGGAGGTCCGGGGTCCTGTCGGGTCGGGTCGGGTCTGTAAATATTGTGGGTCGGATTACTTTTTCGGTGACCAACGGGTAGGACTGGAGCTATTAAAAACAAAAAACCAAACTTAAATTTATAACTGGAATCATCCCAAAGGTCCATTTTGAAATATGACGGAGTAACGATTAGATGAGGGCATTTGTTTTTAAACTGAAAAGATCCAATTTACTGGACGTGTTTGGTTGCAAGGAAGTGGGGGAAAATAAAGAAACGAGGAAGTATAATTGCTCACTTTCCTATTTATCCAAACATCGAAAAAGAAAAATGAGAAAACTCTTTTTCGTTTTCTCTTTTCCCTTTTACACAATTACTTCCTTTTCAGAGTGCTATAGTTAATTTTGTGGTCATATAAATCTCATTTGTAATAAGTTGTAACTCAAAACAGTTAATTTTGTGGTTATATAACTCTCACTTGCATTCTAATTACAATCTAATTTTTATTTTTCTTAATTAATTTTTATTTTAATATTATTTTGCGGTCAACTTTGTGGTCAACTTTTCTACTTTCACTTTCACATTACTATACAAACACCAGAAAAGACATAACATTTTTCAAACCACACTTCCTAACAACATCTAAATACTGGAAAAACCCACTAACCAATTCCCAAGTTTCAAAAGGAACTATTACTACTTTCTCACTTCTACCTCTAACCAAACAGCCCCTAATAATTTTAACAGGGTAAAAAAGGGGGAAAATAATTCTTTTCAAAAATGTGAAACCCCCTAAATTGTGTTTCCCCTGTGAAGAAACCCCAAAACCCCATTAAATGTATTCTTAGAATAGAAATTTGGCATTGGAGTCCTACCTTTTCAATTAATTTAAGGAAAACCTCAATTACAAATTCATTTCTGTAGCAGCCTCAACCAACGTCAGCCACGTGGTTCATTTCAAATTGGACTCTACCGATAGCTAACTCATTTTTTTTCTTTTTTCAATCTTACCCTTTTCCAGATATGGCCAATTAAATTCTCTTTTTGGCTTTTTTCATCCATTCTCTTTGTCATCTCATCAATCATCTTGTGAGGATTTGATCATTTTCGTGTTCATTTTCTTGCGATTTTTGAGATCTTGGGTTTGAGTCTTTAATTTGGTTTCTGTTGGATGATGACGTGTTGAAATGGTCGCAATTTTTTTATATGAGAAATGTGACTCAAGGATTGCGACTCATGACTTGATTTCAATTGTAGGGGAGATAGGGTTTTAGAAAGGAGTTAAACAGTAAGAGAAGAGATGGGCGCAGTCCTCATGATCGCAGTTCTCATGATCGCTTTAAAAAAATAAAGTGAACATAAAAATAAGGTCTGTATGTGAGGATTGTGCTCATGGTCACAATCATTTATATGAGGCCAAGGCCATCCCGGTAATGCCGTAACGAGTAACGGGAAACGGGAGCTCAATGAGCTATAACAGACGATAGCCAGCACTACCATGTCCCCTGTAGTGAAACTATAATGGATCCAGGACATCCACCCGACGAGACCTATTCAACCGTAAAGTCTCCCCATTCTCATGTTATATTATTATATTTAAACTGCACAGTGTATAAGAACAAAAACAGTACATGGTACATGTAACACGATAATAAGATATGAGCTCTGTTGATGACACGAAACAAGAAACGGGAAACGAAAAACAGGAGATGTGGGATCTAGGTGGCCCATGTGGCTTAGATCCACATGACACTTAGTTTCACACATCACATATAAATAACTCACATGTCCAGTAATAAGAATATCATATCCATATCAGCAACAAGAAACAGTCATGTAACAAAAATACATGAATATCCATGTAACATGAACAGTGACCTATGCAATAAGAATATAAAAATAATCAACGCATGTGTGCCAGTGAATCTATATAACAGTGATGTAAGAATATGAAATAACTGTGTACAGAGTATCTATGTAGTGATGATACAAATAATTGAAATAACGGTATCCGGTGGAATAGCGTATTCGTGTATCAGTGGTACATGAAAATGAAATAGTAATGTCATATGTAACCGTATTTGTGTAACTGTAATACATGTACATGAAATGTCAGTGTCCGGTGTGATAGTATATCTATGTCACAGTTTTACAAGTACAGGTATGATAGTGTTTAGAATAATAGAATATCCGTGTAACAGGTGTACATGAATATGCGAATAAATGTAATCCATGTAAAGTGATATCAAAATGTATAAATAATAGTGCCCAGTATGAGTCAACGATGGCCATACCTGATAATATCACTAATATAATCGTGTGTCATATATTCATCTTTATAATAACGATTACAATATTATTAATATGATTAATTTCACAAAATTATTATATATAATTATATGTTTCAATTATTAATTTATTTATTAATTTACTTATTAAAAATATTAACTTATTAATCACGAGTTTCTTAATACGCCATCTAATATTTACTCGATATTTAGATAATTCATCTATATTTTATATAAATCAAGAAACAAAATAAATTATTATTTTATTAATTATGTTTAAATAGAAATCATGTATATTCTAATTGTAGTGATTTTTCGATAATTACAATTTATTTAATAATAATTACAGTGATTTATCGATAATCATGATTTATTAAATAAACAACCAATTAATTAAACATGATAAAATATAAACTATAAAATGAAAACACTCACAAAGTGACCATGCGAATGCAGCCTTCTTTTCTACGATCACAACGGCTCGAGAATCATCTAACTTGGACTCCGGATGCTCCAGATATAACCCGAACACTAAAATAAATAAAAATGGGTTAAATTTGTAATAATAATATTTAGATAGTAAATATTTTAAATGTCCAAGGTGGTTTATGTAAAATTAGCTTTCTTTAATTTAGGAGCTGGTTTGGGTTGTTAACGGGTCGGGTTTAGATCCGGAACCCAAACCCAATAGCTTATGTGAGTGGGTAGTAGGTTAATGGGTTATCGGGTCGGGTTTATAGAATTTGAATTTATACCCAATAAAGAGAGAACATGAGAGTGAGGAGGAGATGGGCAGCGGCCAGGCTGGCCAGGGCCACCCGGCAACGAAACCCTGGCCGACCGACGACGCGAGGAAGGGGAAATAAAGAGTGTGTGTGAGTGTGTGAGAGAGAGAGAGAAGGAGAAGGTAGAAAGATTGAGATGGTGAGAAGGCGGAGAGAGAGACTAGGGGAATGGTTGGGGGCTAGGTTGACGGCGAGGTGGCACGATGGCCAACGATGGACTGGGTGATCGACCAAAGGAAGAGGAGGAGATGAGGTAGAAGAAGAAAAAAGAAAGGAGAAAAAGATAGGGAGGTCGATGGTAGTCAGTGATGATGGAGATTGGATGATGGGAGATAGTGATGGAGGTTGTGACAGTGGTAAATAGGGTGGTCGTTGGTGGTGATTGGTCAGAGTTGGAGACATCATAGGGAGCTCCGGCCAGAGGTGAAGCACAACCAGATCCAGGGAGAGGAGAAGTGAGTTGGGAGAGAGAGAGGAGATGTGGAGAGAGTTTAAATTAGAGAGAGATTTTTAATTAAAGGAAAGAGAGAAGGTTGATGGCTCACTAGAGAAGAAAAGAGAGGGAAAGTTGGTAGAGGTCGGCTGAGAAAGTCGGTGGGGAAGAATGTAGAAGATTGGGGAAAGAAAAAGAAAGAAGAAATTAAAAAGAAATTTTATAATATTATTTAATTAGGTGAAAAAATTTGACTAGTTCAGAACGGTTCCCCAAAATTTCGTAAAATAGTAAATATTAAAGGGAGGAATAATGTAAAATCAAATTCAAGAAATTTGGTTTGATTTGCAAATAAAAAAATTTTGAAATCTACCGGCGATACCGGTCAACACCGGATCAGCTAGATTTTTAACTAATTCAGAAAAATCTCGAAAAATACTCTAAAATAGAAACTATGATTTTTAAAAATAATTTTAAAGCATATTCTAAAAATTTAACTTCATTTGTGAATTAAAAATCATGGAGTCGGTTATCGGTATCGGTCGATGCTGAATTCGGAGATTTTTCAAAATAATTTTACAAATTTTCAAAAAAATTTAAAAAATCTAAAATATTGAAAATGATATCTGGAGTTGAAAACAGTTCAATCTGACTAACAGGAAGGTCAAAACATATTTGTATGTCATATTGAGCATTGATACTGTGACACGTACATTTAGAGTCGGGTGTTACAATTATCTGCATTGCTTCATCAGCTGTCACTACCTAAACTACAGATTGTCGTCTATCCTTTATTATTGCCATATAGCCCCCACTGTCGCCAACCACTGCCTACACCATTGTCTCCACCTCCTCCACCTCACCGCTGCCTCCACTTGTTCTCTATCATTTTTTATTCTTTTTTAAAAAATTTCTCCCCTTTACTTTATAAAGATTTCAAATGATGGGTATCCTAAAATAATGGGAAACAATGAGGAATGATGGTAGTTGAATGGGTTATGGAACTCCAGGACAAATTCCCCTGAACAAATAAAAATATATAATTTTTAAGGATAAATTACAAAAAACTTCAACGAAATCTTTGTTAAAAGGTTTCTCACGTGGCCACACGATAAGTCATTAATTTTACTCTCCAATAAGCACCGATTTAAATCTCATAGAGTGTGACATATGTTAATAGGGTGTGTGTATACGCTGGCAGTTAACCGTGAGCTTCTTCTTGAAAAAAAAAAAAAAATCTCTGTTAAAAAACACTGATATCCCAAAGCTTCTTTATCCAGCTTTTGGTTTATTAGTATCGCATATTAGGAGCATTCAATGCTACGAGGGTCCATTACAGTTGGGTATTGGCCAAACTAAAGTTTTAACTGCAAATGGGGAAACAAAAATGAAGACGATGTAGAGGATAAATTGCGCCTCCATAGGAGTGAAATAGTGCTAAAATCTAAATCATAACAAAATATTCTTGAAGAGCTAATAAGAAATAATAAATTTTAAAATTTTGCTTCTCAGTTTGTACAACACAACATAAGCACTCAAAATCATATAAATTGTATATAGAGTAAATTGATTACCTCAAAATTTTAATTGTCTGTTGTGCGAATGGAAAATTGTGTGAATGTATTTTATATACTTGATTCAGCTCTTAATTTTAACTGTCTTCCACCACTCATGAAGCCAACGACATCTCTTTTTTTTTGCATGTAAACGCTTGATTAGCTAGTGCTTTTCCAACATATCAAGTTTCTTGTGCAAGCTGGCTGAATCCACATAGATCCATGAACCTCTACATGATTCTCATATCAAACAACAAACATCTTAAATGCACATTGATTTGACAGTTTCAGTGAAAGTCGCTTCTCAAGAAAATAAAAACTAGTTAGACAAAACTCATAGAGAGTAATCAAAACATAAAATACTTTAACGCAAAGGCAGCAAAAGCACTCTTTATAAAGTAAAAACATTGTCCATAATGCTTTCATTCAACGAAATAGTTTTTCGTATCAACAGTTTATTATTTTGGCTAAGAAAAATTCAGAGAGTACATTCTGTGGGGAGAGAGGAGATGGAGGAAGTTAGCACAGAGATCGGAAATCAAAGGAGCGAGAAACGGAGCATTGAGCAGGCCAGATTGTGCTCCCGGTCGGCCGGTGGCCCGGTCGACTGGCGTGCACGAACGTGCACAGGAACATTCTGGTCGACCGCCCGGTCGACCGTGGCAGAGAGTGGTCGACCGGCCTGTAAGAAATTTGTATAAACTTTATGCGGATAAATTGCCATGGATCTAGAATCAATCATCTCAAGAAATCAAATACATAATTAAATCAATACTAAATCACCATACCTGTAGCCATTGATGAACTGAAAGGAAGTAGATGGATGAAGACTTTGATCCTTCTCTTTAATCCTGCAAGAAACCCTAATGCAGACCCTTCTTCTCTCTGTCTCCTTTTCTTTTCACAACCTTGCAAATATGATGGATTCTCTTATTGCTCACAAATAATGAGCCTAGGTTATATTCTTTTCAGGAGGAGAGAAGAGGGTCCAACATTTACTAAAATAACCCTTGAGATAAAACCACCCATCATGGTTCCTTTATACCTCATGTGATTATTAACATATATATAAATGTAACTTTAATATGGGCATCTTTAATATCAGTTAACTTTAATTAGGAATCCAATTAATTAACCAAGATTAGTGGGCCACCTTAATGTGAGACTAACATTCTCCCACTTGGACCACTAAACCGATTAGGTTAAAACTTTAGAAAACAAATAAAAGAAAAGACTCATTTTTCAAAACATTTTGACTACATTGGATTCCATACTGAAAAACTTTGACACATGATCACGAATTTTAAAAACAACAAGTGATAAGCCCAAATATGAAATACTGTAATACTGCAATTAGCTTGGACCACCAATGCGAGTCATAGCGGTTATACAACATCTATGTCATACTCCCTTCTATGTACCACAACATTGATAACCCTTACTAATTGAGTCCATAACCAAAATGACCCCTGTAATTGTCTTGTAAAGACATTTCCTGTTTAACAAACATCCATACATAATATGTGCACACATAATTGGATAACAGGAAATACAGAAACAACTTTTATTGTGCAATATTGTCAATTACATAAGTACCAAAAACATACATTTACAGATTGTTCAAAAGACCCATTCTAACGACATGTTCCTTGAATGTCTTTGGAGGCAATCCCTTTATCATTGGATCAGCAACCATTAAAGTGGTACTTATACTTACAATTGACACTTTCTGTTTCTGAACTCTTTCTCTAACCACCATGTACTTAAGTTCCATGTGTCTGGAACCATTAGAGTACTTACCATTCTTAGAGAAGAAAACGGCTGCTGTATTGTCACAATATATCTTCAGCGGCCTGGCAATAGAGTCAACTACACCAAGTGCTGAGATAAAATTCCTTAACCATAATGCATGATTCGAGGCTTCAAAACAAGCTATGAACTCAGCCTCCATCGTGGATGAAGCAGTGATAGACTTGAAAAACACCTAGAGGGGGGGTGAATAGGTGTGAATGCTAATCTAAGAAACTTAATGCAAACTAAGTGCGCTAAATGCGGAAGCTAATGCAAATTATGCACAAACTAATACAATACAACAAGTGTAGCCGAATTCCCCTTGCGAGGCTCTGGACTAACTCCCCTTGATTCCCCTTGAAATGGGTTGAGGTGCTATGTGAAGCTCTTGTTGGATGAGTATAAGTTAGGCACACACACACAAGCAATCCAAGCAATATGAAATATGTGCACACACAATCAAGCCAAGCAATCAAGGATAAATAGCAATATGAATAAATGCAAGGCAATATGAAATATGCACAACACAAGCAAATATGATATGATATGAATATGATGCTTTGCACAAATATAAGAGAGAGAGAGTTAGAGAGACAATGGATCAATACGCAAACACCAAGATTTGTTTCGAGGTTCGAGCACCTTGCTCTACATCCCCGCCTACACCACCGTGTAGGATTTCCACTATCTCAATTCCCACCGAGGGAACCTCTACCGAAGAGGATTTCTACAACTCAAGGAGTACCGAACTCCTCTCTCAATACAAACCACAACACCTCACACTAGAGGTGTCAACCAACAACCACACCTCTACCTAAGAGGCTTACAAACACAATCCCAATCACCTCACACTTGAGGGATCCAAACCAATACCACTCCGATCACCTCTACCAAAGAGGGATTCACAAATAAAAGGAGGGTTACAACACAAGAGGTTTACAACAACAACCTCAAACTCTTTCTTTTCTCTTTTTCCACAAAACAAGATCCTAATAGTTTAGGATAGAAGATATAGCTCAAGTGTGGAAACAATGTGTTTTGGAAAACAAGAACTCAAAGAAAACACTTGGGAAATTTCTTGTAAAAGATAAAGAATGAAAGCCAATACAAAAATCCCAAATTCCAATTTCTTTGATTTTTCCAAAACCCAAAAACACAAAGAATAAATCTTGTTAGCACTTAAAACTCTTTTAAAACTCTTTTAAACACTTCAGAAAACTGGTATTTTTCTTCTTGAAAAACTTGGCCAAAATCCCCAAAGAGATGGGGTTTATATAGCCCCTAGGAAAAACTAGCCGTTAGGCTGATGTGGCAGTCTGACCAACTGCCGGTCGACCGGCCCGGTCGACCGCCAACGGTCAAAAATGTGACCGTTGGGCAGCAGCGGTCGACCGGTCCGGTCGACCGAAATTTTCCGAGAGCAGAGCTCTCAACTCGGTCGACCGGTCCGGTCGACCGACTACATGTGTCGCCAGCGTGCACGATTGTGCACATCGGTCGACCGACCCGGTCGACCGGCCACTTGGTGCGGTCGACCGGTCCGGTCGACCGAACTGGCCTGGCAGGCACAGTGCAGGGTCAGAAAAACAGTGTAAAATATTTTCTAAAAATCTTTTAACACTTCTAAAAAATTCACAAAATTTGTTTTATCATTTTATATTAAAACATACACCTGTGATAAAAATTTCAAGACAATATATCAACATATCAATTTATTTTTGTGTCTTGCAAATTTTATCAAAAACAAAACTTGTATTTTTATCAAACTTGATTTTTCCAAAACATGAATAGGGATATCAAAATAAGTTTGTTTAGCAAGTTAAACCATGTATGTATAACTAGAATACATCTACTATACATATAAAACATGTAAACTTGTTTTGATCAACTATTCATAAAAACCAAATATCAAATCATAAAACGTGTGTGTTTGTGCACTTGAGCATATCAACTAAACTAAGCTTTACAAATGGATCTAAAACTCTATCTAAACTAGGATACCTAAGTCTTCTTGTCGATCTTCCATCTTCAAGTAGACTTGCTCCAAAACTCCGTGATTCTCCAAGTGCAAAGGTATGATCTTTAAGCTTTGGCACCGGATCATCATGAATAGCTTCTAATCATCTTGTTGAAGCTAATCACCAACTAATATCCTGTTAATGATCTGAAACTTAGAAACACAAGAATATTAGTAAACATAACTACATGAGTGTTGATCATCATCAAAACTAGAGTGGAAGGCCATTGGGCCAACAATCTCCCCCTTTTTGATGATGACAAAACTCATGGAGTTATATATGCATGGATTAAAGTTAAGCTTCAAGGAAGCTCCCCCTTAACTCATGCATCACAATAAACATAATAGATATGCAATGAAAGCACATGATACTAAACAAAAGCATGCATCATATCTTATTATTTATCCTTATGCATGAACTTGGTATATGCAAAAAACACAATCATGCATAT
The DNA here is from genome assembly GCA_038442645.1 of Agave tequilana. Classification (NCBI taxonomy): domain Eukaryota; kingdom Viridiplantae; phylum Streptophyta; class Magnoliopsida; order Asparagales; family Asparagaceae; genus Agave; species Agave tequilana. The sequence goes on from JAVJIF010009445.1 coordinate 51,290, forward strand.
ATAAAAAACAAAACTCAAATTCTTCTCCCCCTTTTTGTCAATCATCAACAAAGGGGTAATCAAAACCATAAATAAAACGAGGGGTAAAAATCTTTCTCCCCTTTTTGTCAATCAAAACAATGCAAACAATGTTCTCCTCCTTTTTGTCTAAAACAAAAAACAAAGTCAATAAGGGGTGACTACAAACATGATATCAATTAAAATATGTCAATGAAGCATCTTGATACCAATAAACAAGGATCAATATATGTTATATGCTATATACATTCATGAAGAGGAAGACGCTAAGTTAGCTTCCCTACACATATGCATAAGAGGAGATGTGAAGCTCCCCCTACACACGTGTACCATATAAAGAAGAGATGTTAAGTTCCTCAATACACAATATACTCAACATGAATCTATATGTAAGAGAGATGTTAAGCTCTCCTTGCATATAGGCAATACAAAACACAAGTTCATATCAAATATTTTTTTTTTTTTTAAAAACCAAAATCTTGATAAGCAAACATATAGTATATAATATACGTGTGTAAATCAAGCACAAAAGATCACATATATGTATGAAAAGATAATATCAATTGAAGTAGATGCATACATACATGAAAGAACAAAATATGAGTATATACAACATGAATCAAATTGATACCAATTGAAAATATCTAATGATACCAATTGAAAATATTTTACCAATTGAAAAGATTTTACATAGAAACATTGATACCAATTGACATAACAATAAGTTCAAGTGTATACATCATATTATCTACCACCCAATCATAATTCAAGTTTTAAAGATTTTCAATTTAGGGCATACATGAACATGATCTCCCATCCTACCGCCCTTAGAAGGTAGGGGTTTTCAAAAATAGATTTGAAAATTTAGTTTTGTTTGAAAAACTCTACCAAATGAAGAATATCGCAACTAGTTAAATGGAAAAATTTGTTAACTAGTACGAAATCCTTCAAGCAAGGAATAAAACAAAATTGTTTTTCATAAACATGGAATCCACATCATATCAAACACTCAAGTTCAATTAGGCATAAATAAGACCCAATTATTCCTTAAAACACGAAATCATCAAAACTATCTAATCTTCAAGGCATATGTATGTCTAATACAAACTATAGTATACATACATATCCAAAACATAACGAGTCCACAAAATATATGCATTAAGGCACGTGGCTCAAAAAGGATACTCATGTATAGTCAATAATTTGGATAAGATGGACATATACATGAAGTTAAATATTGACACAATAAACATGACAATCATGAAAACATGAAAAGTATGAAAATTTAGCTTTTCATTAAAACAATTTGATACCAAATTCTTTTCAAGGTATATGTATGATTTGTCAACACAAGAAGTATACATACATATCCCTTAAACACACTTTGAGTCCATAATAGATATTTGCATGAAAGGCAAATGACTCAAGGGGTATACATGTATATCTTCAAGTTTGGCAAAATACACATATACATGAAATGAAAACTCATAAGAACAAATACCAAAATGGAATACAAGTTTAAAATGTATGAATCATCAAAACTAGACTATACTAGCACATCTAATGGGAACAAACAAGCATTCAATCCCAAACATATATAGATTTGTTTGTGGCCCATTCTATGTACAAGTATATAACTAGTCTTAATGAAAACTAACACTTAAACATATATTCAAAACATGAAGCATCAAAACAAATCTAAAAGTCATCATGATAAAAGTCATCATGGAAAACTAAAACATGATTATTATGTGAATTCACATGTATTAGATTCATGATGTACATTATAGCTTAAACTTAAAGTGAGAACACTAAGTATGATTCAAATAAGCATGTGTGTCTCAAATACTATATATGTATGTCAAGGATCTAATAAACATGGAATGAACATACTAATCCATAGACATCAAAAACATGCTATAAACATTAAAACATGGAAAGCATGTAAACAATAAATGGGAGTAAAGGATTGTTACCAAAACCGAAGAAGCAACTTTCCTTGTCTCCAAACATGGTGGTCATCTCCACCAAATCTTCCCTTGAAAGTGATGCATCCAATAGATTTCCTTTAAGTCCGGAACGCATCCACTCCAAGGTGTCATCACTCTCACGTCATGTGAGAGCCCACACCTACATCAAAAAATAATAGGAGGGGTGGTCTTTGGTACCCATATCTTCTTGGGTCCATGGGGGTTAGTACCTTCTCTAACCCAAACAAAATTCTTTGCTAAATTAGGAGTATGTAATCTATCATAACAAAATTTAGCAAGGTGGCCCTTACGTCCACAATGTGTACAAGTGTACACATGAGCATACATGTGAGAAGTGTGTCCGTGAGGAGCATGTGTATGCCGTGTAGGGTGTGCATGAATAGAAGGAACTTGTTTCTTTCGAAACAAAAATTCCAAACGTGTATGGCCCACTACACATTGGCTCAAAGTGGAGCCCAAACAATCAACACTCTTCTTAAGCATGGATATATCATTGTTAATCAAAGAAGAAGTGTGGCATGCAATAGGTGTTCTAGGTGAAACTACCCTAGCATGGCAAACATGTGCATCTATATTATTTTTCAAAACAATATTTTTCTTTAAACAAATTTCTAATTCTTTTGAAATAAATTCAATTTCATTTTTCAAAGAATGGTTACTTTTTAAAACAAAATCAAGTTTTGAAGTTAAAGAATCATTTTTCTTCAAAACATCTTCACAATCATTTTTATTTTTCAAAATTTTATTTTAATTTAAAGCAAGATTAAGTTGAGATTTTAATGAGTCCTTTTCATTAGCAATCTCATCCTTCTCTTGCAAAACATTGTCAAGTCTAGAATGCAAACATTTATTTTCTTTTTCAATTTCTAGACTTTTCTTTTTCAAAACTTTATACTTTTCTATTAACTTTTCACACACAATAGATAGTTCTTCATTTAAGGCATGGGGATCAACATAATCATCACATGAAGAACTAGCATCATAATCACTATCTAGGTGGGATTCCGAATGTACCTCAAGGGAGTCATTCCCTTGGACCATGAGGCATTGTGGATCGGATTCTCCACTAGATTCCTCTTCTTGAATTTGAACTTGAAGCTCCGAGGTGGTGGTGGTTGTCAATTTGTTCCACACTGCAAAGGCGGAATCAAAGTTAGAAACACATAAGAGATAATCTTTAGGAAGAGTGCTTCTAATGGCCTCTAGGGCTTGTGCATTGGCCCCTATATGATTACCATCACCAAGATAACATCTCTTGGTGGCGGCAAGGAAGACATGCAAACCTAGGGTCTTTAGGTACATGGACATCCTATACTTCCAAACATCAATGTTGGAAGGGTCAAAACTAGGAGGGGTCATGAAGTCCATGGTAAACTATATATGAATGTGCAAACAAACAAATGCAAATGAGATTAGCAAGCAAATGGATCACTCCTAGGATGTTAAGCCTAAGTATCAGGAGCACTAGCTCTGATACCAATTGAAAAACACCTAGAGGGGGGGTGAATAGGTGTGAATGCTAATCTAAGAAACTTAATGCAAACTAAGTGCGCTAAATGCGGAAGCTAATGCAAATTATGCACAAACTAATACAATACAACAAGTGTAGCCGAATTCCCCTTGCGAGGCTCTGGACTAACTCCCCTTGATTCCCCTTGAAATGGGTTGAGGTGCTATGTGAAGCTCTTGTTGGATGAGTATAAGTTAGGCACACACACACAAGCAATCCAAGCAATATGAAATATGTGCACACACAATCAAGCCAAGCAATCAAGGATAAATAGCAATATGAATAAATGCAAGGCAATATGAAATATGCACAACACAAGCAAATATGATATGATATGAATATGATGCTTTGCACAAATATAAGAGAGAGAGTTAGAGAGACAATGGATCAATACGCAAACACCAAGATTTGTTTCGAGGTTCGAGCACCTTGCTCTACATCCCCGCCTACACCACCGTGTAGGTTTCCACTATCTCAATTCCCACCAAGGGAACCTCTACCGAAGAGGATTTCTACAACTCAAGGAGTACCGAACTCCTCTCTCAATACAAACCACAACACCTCACACTAGAGGTGTCAACCAACAACCACACCTCTACCTAAGAGGCTTACAAACACAATCCCAATCACCTCACACTTGAGGGATCCAAACCAATACCACTCCGATCACCTCTACCAAAGAGGGATTCACAAATAAAAGGAGGGTTACAACACAAGAGGTTTACAACAACAACCTCAAACTCTTTCTTTTCTCTTTTTCCACAAAACAAGATCCTAATAGTTTAGGATAGAAGATATAGCTCAAGTGTGGAAACAATGTGTTTTGGAAAACAAGAACTCAAAGAAAACACTTGGGAAATTTCTTGTAAAAGATAAAGAATGAAAGCCAATACAAAAATCCCAAATTCCAATTTCTTTGATTTTTCCAAAACCCAAAAACACAAAGAATAAATCTTGTTAGCACTTAAAACTCTTTTAAAACTCTTTTAAACACTTCAGAAAACTGGTATTTTTCTTCTTGAAAAACTTGGCCAAAATCCCCAAAGAGATGGGGTTTATATAGCCCCTAGGAAAAACTAGCCGTTAGGCTGATGTGGCAGTCTGACTAACTGCCGGTCGACCGGCCCGGTCGACCGCCAACGGTCAAAAATGTGACCGTTGGGCAGCAGCGGTCGACCGGTCCGGTCGACCGAAAATTTCCGAGAGCAGAGCTCTCAACTCGGTCGACCGGTCCGGTCGACCGACTACATGTGTCGCCAGCGTGCACGATTGTGCACATCGGTCGACCGACCCGGTCGACCGGCCACTTGGTGCGGTCGACCGGTCCGGTCGACCGAACTGGCCTGGCAGGCACAGTGCAGGGTCAGAAAAACAGTGTAAAATATTTTCTAAAAATCTTTTAACACTTCTAAAAAAATTCACAAAATTTGTTTTATCATTTTATATTAAAACATACACCTGTGATAAAAATTTCAAGACAATATATCAACATATCAATTTATTTTTGTGTCTTGCAAATTTTATCAAAAACAAAACTTGTATTTTTATCAAACTTGATTTTTCCAAAACATGAATAGGGATATCAAAATAAGTTTGTTTAGCAAGTTAAACCATGTATGTATAACTAGAATACATCTACTATACATATAAAACATGTAAACTTGTTTTAATCAACTATTCATAAAAACCAAATATCAAATCATAAAACGTGTGTGTTTGTGCACTTGAGCATATCAACTAAACTAAGCTTTACAAATGGATCTAAAACTCTATCTAAACTAGGATACCTAAGTCTTCTTGTCGATCTTCCATCTTCAAGTAGACTTGCTCCAAAACTCCGTGATTCTCCAAGTGCAAAGGTATGATCTTTAAGCTTTGGCACCGGATCATCATGAATAGCTTCTAATCATCTTGTTGAAGCTAATCACCAACTAATATCCTGTTAATGATCTGAAACTTAGAAACACAAGAATATTAGTAAACATAACTACATGAGTGTTGATCATCATCAAAACTAGAGTGGAAGGCCATTGGGCCAACAAGACTGCTTTACACTCTTCCACGAGATTGCCCCACCTGCTAGCAAGAATATGAAGCCTGAAGTAGACTTCCTGCTATCTGGGCAACCAGCAAAATCTGAGTCCGAATAGCCTATTACTTCCAACTGATCTGATCTCCTATATGTGAGCATATGGTCCTTCGTCCCCTGAAGATACCGCATTACCTTCTTAGCTAATTTCCAGTGCTCCATTCCTGAATTGCTCTGGTATCTTCCTAACATCCCAACAGCAAAACTGATATCTGGCCTGGTACAAGTGTGCATACATCAAGCTCCCAACAGCTGACGCATACGGAACTTTCTGCATTTGACCCTTTTCTAAGTCATTTCTAGGACACTGACTCCCACTTAATTTGTCACCCCTCATAATGGGTGCACAACTGGTTGAACACAATTCCATATGAAATCTTTTCAAGACTCGATTGATATAACCTTTCTGAGACAGTCCTAGCAATCCTCGAGATCTATCCCTGAAGATCTCTATGCCAATAACATAAGTTGCCTCACCCATATCAACCATCTGAAAGTTCTTGGTAAGATAGCTTTTAGTTTCATACAGCAAACCAATATCACTACTGGCTAACAAGATATCATCCACATACAGAACCAAAAATATAAACTTGCTCCCACTGATCTTTAGATATATACACTGATCAACAGTGTTTTCTGTAAATCCAAAAGAGGTAATGGTATCATTAAACTTTATATACCATTGCCTGGAAGCTTGTTTAACTCCGTATATGGATTTCTTTAATTTGCAAGCCAAGTGTTCTTTTCCTTCCTTTGCGAACCCTTCAGGTTGCTCCATGTAAATTTCCTCATCCAAATCTCCATTCAGAAAAGCCGTTTTCACATCCATTTGATGTAACTCCAAATCATAATGAGCTACAAGGGCCATAATAATTCTAAGAGAGTCCTTCTTTGATACTGGAGAGAAGGTTTCTCTATAGTCAATGCCTTCTTTCTGAGTGAAACCTTTAGCCACAAGTCTGGCCTTATATCGTTCGATATTGCCTTTAGAGTCGCGCTTGGTCTTAAAGACCCATTTACACCCGACTTTCTTACAGTTATTAGGCAATTCGACGAGATCCCAGACTTTGTTATGGTCCATAGATTTCAACTCTTCATTCATAGCATCAACCCATTTACTAGAATCATTGCATTCTATGGCTTGTGAAAATGAAACTGGATCTTTATTTATCCCAATATCATAATCAGATTCCTGTACATACACCACATAATCATCTGAAATGGCAGATCTTCTTTCCCTTTGAGATCTTCTCAAAGCTGCCGGTTGTGGTGGTTCTACAACATTTTCAATGGCGATATCCTCATGGAGTGGTGAACCAACACCATTATGTTGTTCTGGTATCTCAGCTTGATGATCAAGTTGAGGGACAACAATTTCTCTTGAAGGAAAGGGTATTGGGATATTTACCCTTACCTCCTCAAGATCTACCTTTCTTGGTTCATCACTCCCACTAATTTCGTCATTCTCAAGGAATCTGGCATTACCAGTTTCAACAATTCTTGTATTATGGTTAGGACAATAAAATTTGTACCCCTTAGACTTTTCTGGATAACCAATGAAATACCCAGATATAGTTCTTGAGTCTAATTTCTTTTCTTGTGGATTATATATTCTAGCCTCTGCTGGACAACCCCAAACATGTAAATGTCTTAAACTAGGTTTCCTACCAGTCCACAACTCGAAAGGAGTTGTTGGGACTGCCTTACTAGGAACCCTGTTCAAGATATACATAGCAGTCTTTAAGGCTTCATTCCACAATGAATTAGGTACATTAGAGAAGCTCATCATGCTCCTAACCATATCCATAAGCGTTCGGTTTCGCCTTTCAGCAACACCATTCTGCTGAGGCGTACCTGGCATTGTGTATTGAGCACAAATACCATGCTTTTCTAGAAATTTGGCAAATGGGCCAGGATGTTGTCCTGACTCATCATATCTACCATAAAATTCACCACCTCGATCTGATCTTATGATTTTAACTTTTCTATCTAATTGTCTCTCGACTTCTGTAATGAACACCTCAAGGATGTCAACAGCCTGAGACTTTTCATGAATTAGATACACATAACCATAACGTGACAGATCATCTATAAAGGTAATGAAATATCTCTCTCCCGTAAAACATGGAATGGAGAGTGGTCCGCAAATATCTGTATGAATTATTTCAAGAAGCTCTTTACTTCTTGTGGCACCTTTCTTAGTGTGTTTGGTTTGCTTTCCCTTTATGCAATCCACACACACATCAAAATCAGTGAAGTCTAGGTTATCTAAAATCCCATTCTTCACTAATCTTTCAATTCTATCCCTGGAGATATGCCCCAGTCGTCTATGCCACAAGATAGAGGAATTTTCATTAATTAAGCCACGTTTAATACCAACATTCGAATGCAGAGATAATAGAGATTGTGCAAACTCATCATTCAATGAAATTTTATATAAACCATCACATAAAATTCCATGTCCAACCGACATTGAATTAAACATTAAACTGAGTTATCCACAACTGAATAAAACAGAATATCCAACAGCATCTAATTTGGATAATGACATTAAGTTCCTAGAAATTGAAGGTACATAAAAAGTATCTTCAAAATTCATCTGATGACATGTCTCTAAGAGTAATCGGTAAGTACCAACAGCCTCGACCTCCACTTTGAGACGGTTCCCCATAAAGACAAATCTCTCACTTTCCTTCGGTTTCCGGGTTGTAAGGAATCCCTGCATTGAATTAGTTATGTGAGTTGTGGCTCCAGAGTCAATCCACCAAGTATTAGAAGGTACTTCAGCAAGATTTGATTCATAACATACAAAAGAAAGATTTATACCTTTCTTTTCGAACCAAGCTTTCCTCTTGCTGCAGTCCTTCTTCACATGTCCTTTTCTGCCACAGAAGTAGCATTTGACAGTGAAAGCCTTTTCATGACCTTGGCTGCTTTCCCCATGGTCATGCCCTTTCTTTGATGGAAATCTCTTACCTCTTCTATATTTACCTTTCTTATGGATAGCTCCTTGAGTTACTGCCAACACTGAGTGATGCCCTTCTTGCCTCAGTCTCACTTCCTCTTGTACACACATACCAGTCAGCTCATTCAGATTCCACTTATCCTTATGAGTATTATAGTGAATCTTGAATGGCCCAAACTGAGAGGGAAGTGAGTTGAGGATGAACTGTACCAAGAAGGATTCATCCACTTTCATTCCCAGTGATCCTAACTTCGCAGCCTTATCGGTCATATTAAGAATGTGTTGTTGAACTCCTCTACTGCCATCAAATTTCATAGTAGTAAGTTCAGCTATAAGGGTGCCAGCTAATGACTTATCTGCAGACTTAAATCGGTCTTTAACAACAGTTAAAAGTTCAGATGCACTAGTAGTATGTGGGAGTGAAGTCTTGATGTTATTGGCAATGGTCATCTTGATGAACATGAGACTGAGTCTATTCGACCTTTCCCAGGCTTTGGCATGGCTAGCCTGTTCTGCTGTACTTTCAGCAGTCACTTCATCAGGTTTCTCTACTAAAAGAGTCATGTCTAGGTCCAGAACACCCAGTGTAAACTGTACATGCTCAAACCACTCAGAGAAGTTTGTACCATCCAGGGCTGGAATGCTAGTGACATGAGTGTGAAGGGAAGTAGGGACGTTCACTGAAACATAATAGGACAAGCTCACATTAATGCCTCGAATCAATAAAAAAATTTTAAATTTAATTAAGATGAACTATTGATATCACTTTGATTTCTCCTTTGGGCGAAACCTAAGCATATCTAGTGTTCACTCTTTAGGTGAGACTCTTTTATCACCTATGTAGGTCTAATATAATTTATGCTACTTAGACAGTAAGTCATGTTACCTTTGGGTATCCAATTCTACACCACTAAGTTGCATAAATTATACTACCCTACCCCGGTTCCTAATTATTTGAAAGAGACTTTCCTTTGGGTCAGTCCCAATCTCCTAACTAGAACCGCCATCGAGAGTATTATTGTCTTTAATGTCACCTGCATTGACAAGTCTTTTATGTAGTTGTATATTCATAAGGTTTACTAACATAGGTCACTTTGACAACTACTAAATCAATAAGCCTTATGAATACAAAACTAACCAATAATATTCTCTAATCTTTTATTTGAGTAATACTATAATACTCCAATTCTATTACTTGACCAACATCAATCAATATTAACACAACAACTTAAATGTGTAACTTACATTTATGATTGAAATTATACCAACACTAGTCGACTGGTCAAGGAACTACTAGTCGACTTGGAACAATATAAGTCGACTATAGTGGGAGTTCTAGTCGACTAGAGTCAGATCAAGTCGACTTGGGGTCAAGTCAAGTCGACTAACTATTATCAAGTCTAGTCGACTAGGTCAAGGTAATAAGTCGACTATACTTGTTATTAGTCGACTGATCATAAATTAAGTCGACTCCTGAAGTCAACAGAGAGCTCCCAACTTTCGAGTCACTCTGTTAGTCGACTTGGGCAAAATTATAAGTCGACTATACCCTAATTAGTCGACTACTCAAAATATCAAGTCGACTATACATTTTATTAGTCGACTACTCAAAATGATTAGTCGACCACTGTACCGAAACAGAGAGTTCTTAAGTTTCTGGAAAAATACTTAGTCGACTAGTGTTTCGGGCTAGTCGACTAATAGTCGACGAAGCTGTTATCAAAGGCAGTTCCAGATTAGCGACGGAAATATTAAATTAGGGAAAATTAGGGTTAATAATTCCTGGAATTTGATCCCAATTAATTGTACAATTAGAGGAGTATGAACAGGATATTAGGGTTATGTAATCCTCTATTAATTCCACAATTAAAAGATCAAAAATTTTATTTTTATGAATTGTTAATCAAAAACCCTAATTTCCCATAATCCAAAATCCAAGATGTATTGATTCTAAAACACAGGCTCTGATACCAGATGTAAGAAATTTGTATAAACTTTATGCGGATAAATTGCCATGGATCTAGAATCAATCATCTCAAGAAATCAAATACATAATTAAATCAATACTAAATCACCATACCTGTAGCCATTGATGAACTGAAAGGAAGTAGATGGATGAAGACTTTGATCCTTCTCTTTAATCCTGCAAGAAACCCTAATGCAGACCCTTCTTCTCTCTGTCTCCTTTTCTTTTCACAACCTTGCAAATATGATGGATTCTCTTATTGCTCACAAATAATGAGCCTAGGTTATATTCTTTTCAGGAGGAGAGAAGAGGGTCCAACATTTACTAAAATAACCCTTGAGATAAAATCACCCATCATGGATCCTTTATACCTCATGTGATTATTAACATATATATAAATGTAACTTTAATATGGGCATCTTTAATATCAGTTAACTTTAATTAGAAATCCAATTAATTAACCAAGGTTAGTGGGCCACCTTAATGTGAGACTAACATTCTCCCACTTGGACCACTAAACCGATTAGGTTAAAACTTTAGAAAACAAATAAAAGAAAAGACTCATTTTTTAAAACATTTTGACTACATTGGATTCCATACTGAAAAACTTTGACACGTGATCACGAATTTTAAAAACAACAACTGATAAGCCCAAATATGAAATACTGTAATACTGTAATTAGCTTGGACCACCAATGCGAGTCATAGCGGTTATACAACATCTATGTCATACTCCCTTCTATGTACCACAACATTGATAACCCTTACTAATTGAGTCCATAACCAAAATGACCCCTGTAATTGTCTTGTAAAGACATTTCCTGTTTAACAAACATCCATACATAATATGTGCACACATAATTGGATAACAGGAAATACAGAAACAACTTTATTGCGCAATATTGTCAATTACATAAGTACCAAAAACATACATTTACAGATTGTTCAAAAGACCCATTCTAACGACATGTTCCTTGAATGTCTTTGGAGGCAATCCCTTTGTCATTGGATCAGCAACCATTAAAGTGGTACTTATACTTACAATTGACACTTTCTATTTCTGAACTCTTTCTCTAACCACCATGTACTTAAGTTCCATGTGTCTGGAACCATTAGAGTACTTACCATTCTTAGAGAAGAAAACGGCTACTGTATTGTCACAATATATCTTCAGCGGCCTGGCAATAGAGTCAACTACACCAAGTGCTGAGATAAAATTCCTTAACCATAATGCATGATTCGAGGCTTCAAAACAAGCTATGAACTCAGCCTCCATCGTGGATGAAGCAGTGATAGACTGCTTTACACTCTTCCATGAGATTGCCCCACCTGCTAGCAAGAATATGAAGCCTGAAGTAGACTTCCTGCTATCTGGGCAACCAGCAAAATCTGAGTCCGAATAGCCTATCACTTCCAACTGATCTGATCTCCTATATGTGAGCATATGGTCCTTCGTCCCTGAAGATACCGCATTACCTTCTTAGCTAATTTCCAGTGCTCCATTCCTGGATTGCTCTGGTATCTTCCTAACATCCCAACAGCAAAACTGATATCTGGCCTGGTACAAGTGTGTGCATACATCAAGCTCCCAACAGCTGACGCATACGGAACTTTCTGCATTTGACCCTTTTCTAAGTCATTTCTAGGACACTGACTCCCACTTAATTTGTCACCCCTCATAATGGGTGCACAACTGGTAGAACACAATTTCATATGAAATCTTTCCAAGACTCGATTGATATAACCTTTCTGAGACAGTCCTAGCAATCCTCGAGATCTATCGCTGAAGATCTCTATGCCAATAACATAAGTTGCCTCACCCATATCAACCATCTGAAAGTTCTTGGTAAGATAGCTTTTAGTTTCATACAGCAAACCAATATCACTACTGGCTAACAAGATATCATCCACATACACGGCCCGGTCGACCGACTGACAGGCCTCAGCTCTCGGTTGGGCGTGGTCGACCGGCGCGATCGACCGTGGCATGGGTCGGTCGACCGGCCGGTCGATCGACAGACGCGTTTTCTGCTACCTTTTGAGATTCAGATTCCTTTTCTTGATGGGATCAAATTCAATCTGGGTTTCTTTAAATCCAGAGACTCTGTGGCTATAAATAGGGGTTAGAGCTCTCATGTATTGTATGCCGAAGAATCCCTCTGAAAAATCCCCTCTTGTAATAGTTTGTATTGATTGTTGAATCAATAAAATCTTTCTCTCCCTTACCCCGAGGACGTAGGCACGTTGCCAAACCTCGTTAAATATTGTGTTGATTGTTTTTCTCTATTGTTCGTTGTTCTTGTCGTGTTGGTTGCTTCTCCGGCTGCATCAAGTCTCCGCCTGGTAGACGGATTCCACAGAAAGGTTGTTGTCCCGTGCGCACAACACATTCTCCCCCCACTCAAGGACATCCAGATGGACCGAAGACATTCTCTGATGGTGTCTCAAGTGAAAGTTTATTATCCCTCTTCTTCAACTTTCCTTCAAGTGAGAGTTCCTTATCTTCACTTGCTGCACCATTTTACTTCTTCATCACGACTCACGAACTCTCGATGACTCGCAGAGAACAAAGAGAGAGAAATAAAAGAGAAGGAGAAAGATAGAGGTGGAGATGAGAATTACAATGCGTCTGAGAAAAAGAAAATGTGTAGATTATTTAGAGAGAGAGAGAGAGGAAAGCTAATCAAGATAAGGTCCTTCTGGAGATAACATGCAATGAATCAATTCTAATTTAAGAAGATAATATCTTACTATATTGTATAAATCAATGATTGTTTGATGAAAATAGAGGGGAAAAAAGGTGGTATCGGGGCTGAAAATTCTTTTTAGAGAACACAGTAAATTTTCTAGAATAAATTTTGTAACTACTTTCCAATCTTAGATTTAAAATTTTCAAAAAATATTGATCTAGTTACGACTCCCACATCAGATATCACTTGAATGACACGTGGGTCTAAAATTTTTACATTCCTTCTTGCGAGTTGTGTATTCCGTCAAGCACTTTCAATCAGGCTTCGGTTGATGATGAAATGTTGCATGCTCTATTACACACGTTTGAATCCAAAACTTGTAGCATAAGATAGGGTCACATGAGATCAAGATAGCTCCAACCTTCTCAAGTTAAACCTAGTTAGCTCAGGAAAGTGAAGGACAGTATAAAATAACTGTTGAAAATTAACTGTGCAACCGAATTTTGTTGGAATGTGTGCTTTATAAAGGCAGGTGGGACGAGGAGTATTTTCATTTTAGGGGCTGTTTGGTGTGAAAAGCGTATTGTGTGAAAAGCTCTCGGCGCCTAACGAGCAACGCTTTTGTCAATAAAGTTGATCCCACACAGTATTTTCAAGTGATTTTCAAGTACCAGTGTTCAAAACCAATGAGAGAGGATACATCAGTTTTGGGCGGCCCCACAGCAAATATGGTGTGTTTTTTTCCTAACACAACAAATTACCCCAGCTTGAAAAGTGTGTGGATTTCGCCCCCCTCCCCACACACACAGAGAGAGTTGTGTCATTCTAAAAGAATTTGAGTCCGAATCCTTCCCACTCAAATTCAACCCTCCGACATTCGAATACAAGATCCACTTCGCTGAAGTTGATCTATATTATTTCAAGTATTTATAATTCAAAAATCAAGTATTTTGAATACTTTTGCCAATCCATCAAGTAGGGAAAAAACGGATGGCATAAATAGTGAGTTGGTTAGTTTAACGGTGTAAAACATTTGAAACCTAAAAAAAATTGGTTTGTAGAGGTTTTTAAATGTTTATATTATAATGAAATGGCCGGATCGAGAATTTGTATGTCTAAATACATAGATCTAACCAACTTACTTCTTTCAGCCGTCCATTTTGCGCTGCTTGATGAATGGGCAAAAAACATTCAAAGTACTTCATTTTTTATTTATGAATACTTGAAATAATATAGATCAACTTCAACGGAGTGGATCTTGTATTCGAATGTCGGAGGGTTGAATTTGAGTAGGAAGGACTCGGCCTCAGATCCTTTTGGAAAGACGCTATACATACACACACTGTGTATGTATGTATGTATTGTGTCCTTCCAAAAGGATCTGAGGCCGAGTCCTTCCTACTCAAATTCAACCCTCCGACATTCGAATACAAGGTCCACTCCATTGAAGTTGATCTATATTATTTCAAGTAACTAAAAATCAAAAATTATATATTTTGAATACTTTTAGTCATCCATTAAGTAATCACAAAATGAACGGCCGCAATAGTGAGTTGGTTAATTTAACGGTGTAGAATATTTGATATCTAATATAATTTGGTGTGTGAGGGTTTTTAAGTATTTAGATCATGTTGAAATGGTCGGATCGAGAATTTGTATGTCTAAATATGTAGATCTACATAATATGTTATTTTTGACCATCCATTTTGCGCCTACTTGATGATTCGAAAAAAGTTTTCAAAATACATGATTTTAGTATTTTAGTTACTTGAAATAATGTAAATCAATTTTAACTAAATGAATCCTACATTCAGATATCGTAAGACTGTATCTGAGTGTGAAACATTTAATCTCGAATCCTTCCTAAATGATACAAGCCTATCTCTCTATATTTATACATAGAAATAAAGAAATTTAGAAATTTTTCTCTCTCCTTACTTCAATGAGAAAAATGCACTAAACCTAGCCTCTTGGCCTAAGTTAGGCCCATGATATATCTTGTTTCCCTTCTTTTTTTTTCCTACCGAGTCAAAATTGCCTTTTGAGCCTATATTTGTTGTTGTCACTATTGTTATTTTTATTATATTATGAGTATCAGCGGTATGCTTCTTCTCATATTGTTTTTTTTTGCTAGAAAATTACTGCACATCGAAACTCAACTGATGATCACCAGAGAGCAAACCCGAGGTCTGATCAGTGCTTATGATGGTTGGAATTAAATTTATCTAAATATATTCACAGGGCAAGATTCGAAAGGCCAACTTGTGGGCGAGCTAAATTCAAACAACCCAAGAGCTATCCGAATGACCACATGCGGGGGACCTCACATTGCTTACGTGCAGTATAATAAATCATACACCAATGTTAACGAATTTTCAATTAGGCTTGATGGAGAGAACTTTCTTTATATTATCATCAGATGTAAACTAAATCAATACTCAAATCGAGGACCTCTTTGACTTCATATTGGGCGTGTTTGGTTGCAAGGAAGTGGGCGGAAGTAAGAAAATAGGGAAGTATAATTGCTCACTTCTCTATCTATCCAAACACCGGAAAAGGAAAATAAGAAAACCCCTTTTCCTTTTCTTTTTTCTTTTTTACACAACCATTTCCTTACTTCCATAGTGCTACAGTAAATTTTGTAGTCATGTAAATCTTATTTGTAATAAGTTGTAGCACAAAATTAATTTTTTGATTCTGTAAATCTCGCCTGCATTCTAATTACAGTTCATTTTTTATTTTTTAATTAATTTTTATTTTAATATTATTTTACGGCCAACTTTGTGGTCAACTTTTTCACTTCCACTTTCACATTATCATCCAAACACTAGAAAAGACATAACATTTTTCAAACCATACTTGCTAACAACATTCAAACACCGGAAAACAAACTTACCAATTCTCAAGTTCCAAAGGGAACTATTACCACTTTCTCATTTCTTCACTTCCTCACTTTCACCCTTAACTAAACAGGCCCACAGGCCCATTATAACGGTATAGAAAGATGAATGCTTATTGCCTTTTTTTTTGCATTTTTTTTGGTTGCAATGACGATAGTTTAGTTCTTTCCATTCTTACTAGGCATTTCTTGAGCCAAAATATATTTTAACTGACTCAAGTACAATTGCACAAATAGTTTACTCTAAAAGTCTTTTACCATTCACTTATATTTTCTCATATTCCAAGTAACTAGTCTTTGTTGTAAAACTCCGAGAAATATAACACCAAAACAGAGAATTATAGAGACAGAGTAGAAGTAGAAATTCTTATTGATTTCTGAAGTGTGTACATTGAAATGAATCAGGAAGGGCCTATTTATAGAAAAACTTTGGGGTACTATGCAGCCACTATGCACGCTTGCGTCATCGCTTACATCAGCACTTGCGTCATCGCTTGCATCAGCGCATAGTAAACTCATTAATGGTGCACAGTAAAGGTAGGCAGCCACTTTTCACGTTTCATAACACTCCCCCTTGGCTGCCAACCATGCATGATGTCTCATTAAAAACTGCTAGGAAAACCCAGTGGGACAAAATCATAGCGAAGGGAAAAAGAGTACATCATCTCTGTATACGTGTTCTATGCTGTCTAGTTAAAAACCTTACCAGGAAAACCCTGTGGGACAAAATCATAGTAAGGAAAAAAGAGTGCAGCCACGTAAGCTCCACCTCAAGTTGACATAAGTAGTTCTTCTTCATAAGTCTCGCTTATGACGCATCCCAATATCATGAATAAGTTTTCTAAGAGTTGTAGGGGAAAGTGCCTTTGTAAAGAGATCTGCCACATTATCATTTGATCGGATATACTGAATATTAATTTTCTTATCATTTTCAAGTTCTTGGCTGAATGAGAAGAACTTCGGGGGTATATGCTTGGTACGGTCGCTTTTGATGAATCCTTCCTTCATTTGAGCGACGCATGCAGCATTGTCTTCAAACAGTACTGTTGGATCTCTGTTGATTGGTAATCTACAAGTTTCTTGGATGTGTTGAGTTACAGACCTTAACCATACACATTCTCGGCTTGCTTCATGAAGTGCTATGACTTCAGCATGATTAGAAGAAGTGGCAATAAGTGTCTGCTTTTGTGAACGCCAAGAGATCGCTGCACCTCCACATGTGAACACATATCCTATTTGAGACCTGCCTTTATGTGGATCTGACAAATAACCTGCATCTGCATAACCAGTTATTTCTTGTTTTGATCCTCTGGAATAAAACAAACCAAAGTTAGTTGTTCCTCGTAGATAACGAAATACATGTTTAATACCATTCCAATGTCTCCGTGTAGGAGATGAGCTAAATCTTGCTAATAAATTAGTAGCAAATGATATATCTGGTCGGATACAATTAGCTAGATACATAAAAGCTCCAATTGCACTGAGGTATGGTACTTCAGGACCAAGAACCTCTTCATTATCTTCGCGAGGGCGAAATGGATCCTTTTCAACATTTAATGATCTAACAACCATTGGAGTGCTTAAAGGATTTGCTTTATCCATGTTAAAGCGTTTTAAGACCTTTTCAGTGTAATTTGATTGATGCAAAAGTATTCCACTTTGAAAGTGCTCAATCTGTAAACCAATACAATATTTGGTTTTCCCAAGGTCTTTCATTTCAAATTCATTCTTTAAATATATCATTACTTCTAAGATTTCTTTGTGAGTCCCAATGATATTTAAATCATCAACATATACAGCAATGATAATGAATCCGGATGTTGTTTTCTTTATAAAAACACATGGACATATAGGATTATTTACATATCCTTCTTTTAATTAATATTCGCTTAAGCGATTATACCACATGCGCCCTGATTGTTTTAACCCATATAACGATCTTTGCAATTTGATCGAATATAATTCTTTGGGTTTTAAACTTAATGCTTCAGGCATCTTAAATCCTTCAGGGATTTCATATAAATATCGCTATCAAGCGACCCATATAAGTAAGCTGTAACAACATCCATAAGACGCATTTCTAAATTTTTACAAACTGCTAGGCTGATTAAATATCTAAACGTAATTGCATCAATTACTGGAGAATACGTTTCTTCATAATCAATTCCAGGTCTTTGCGAAAAACCTTGAGCAACAAGTCAAGCTTTATACCTCACAATCTCGTTTTTCTCGTTGCGTTTTCGTACAAAGACCCATTTGTATCGTACTGGCCTCAAGGCTTCAGGCGTGAGAATAATAGGTCCAAATACTTTACGCTTATTAAGCGAGCTCAATTCAGCCTGTACAGCGTCTTTCCACTTTGTCCAATCATGTCTATTTTGACATTCAGTGACGGATCTTGGTTCAGGATCCTCACTTCCGTTAACAATATCACATGCTACGGAATAGGAAAATATTTCATCCATATTTTCCATCTCATTGCGATTCCATAATCCTCCTGTATTGACATAATCAATAGAGATCTCATGATTTTCTATATCTTCAGGATTTTTCAGCTCTTGTTTGTCTTATCTTGTGTTTCTTCTGGAACACATTCTTATTTATTGGGCTTATTTTGTATTTCTTCTGGAACACATTCTTGCACATTGGGGTCATCGTGCTTATCTGCTCCTTTTCTTTTTCGAGGATTTTTATCTTTGGAACCGATTGGTCTACCACGCTTCAGGCGTGTCTTAGACTCATTAGTGACTTCATTCTCGGATTGTCCTTTTGGGATTTCAATCCGAGCAGGAGCATTTATAGCTGGTATATATGATTTAGTCACTCTTTTCGTATCAGTGAACGCATCTGGTAATTGATTGGCTATTTCTTGTAAATGCATAATCTTTTGCACTTCTGTCTCACATTGTTTTGTGTGAGGATCAAGATGCAATAAGGATGGTTCACTCCATGTAATCTCCTTCTCCAGCTGTTTCTTTTCTCCCCTCTAATGCTGGGAAAATTGCCTTATTGAAGTGGCAATCGGCAAACCGAGCCGTAAAAACATCACCGGTTTTAGGCTCAAGATATCTTATAATAGAAGGAGATTCATAGCCGACATATATTCCCAGTCTCCTTTGAGGACCCATCTTTGTACGTTGTGGTGGAGCAATCGGTACATATACCGCACAACCTAAAAATTCTAAGATGGAAAATATTTGGTTCTTGACCAAATGCTAATTGTAGAGGGGAGTACTCATGATATGCACTTGGTCTGATGCGAATTAATGCTGCAGCATGTAAAACTGCATGACCCCATACAGAAATAGGAAGCTTTGTTCTCATTATTAATGGTCTAGCAATAAGTTGGAGGCGCTTAATCAGTGACTCAGCTAAACCATTTTGTGTATGTACATGGGCAACAGGATGTTCAACAACTATTCCAATTGACATACAATAATCATTAAAAGCCTGAGACGTAAACTCACCAGCATTGTCAAGTCTAATTTTCTTGATTGTATAATCAGAAAATTGTGCCCGTAATCTAATTATCTGAGCAAGAATCTCGCAAATGCCACATTGCGAGTTGACAATAAACAAACGTGTGACCATCTACTAGAGGCATCTATCAATACCATAAAATATCTAAATGGTCCACACAATGGGTGTATAGGCCCACAGATATCACCTTGGATACGTTCAAGAAATGTAGGTGATTCTGTTTTTATTTTAGCTGGTGAAGGTCTCATGATTAATTTTCCTAGAGAACAAGCCTCACATGGAATTTTACTAACTTGAAGGATCTTCTGGCCCTTTAATGTATGTCCATGTAAATTCTCAATAATTCTTCGCATCATCATTGAACCAGGATGACCTAAACGATCATGCCACAGAGTTAATGTCTCTGTATCTTCTTTAACTACCATATGTGACTCTATCACATTTATATATGTGTAATGCAATCCTGAGGAAAGCTTTGGTAGTTTTTCTAGTATGCACTTCTTTCCTGATACATAAGTAGTAAGATACATATACTTCATATTTTCTTCAGTTGCAGACTGAGTATCATTTCCATGAAGATATATATATCATTAAAACTCAACAAATTTCTTTTGGATTTTGGTGAAAACAAAGCATCTTTTATGAAAAACTTTGTTCCATTTGGCAATATAAAGCTGGCTTTACCAGTCCCTTCAATCAAGTTTACAGGACCTGATATTGTATTGATGATTGCCTTTGTTGGTTTTAATTCAGAGAAGTACCTTTTATGTTTGAGAATAGTATGTGTTGTACCGCAATCCGGTATGCAAATCTCTCCAATTTTGGTCTTGACTTCATCATTAGAATAATCCATATCAAGCTTCATGCAAAATAAATAATTTGGTGAGAATAAAATTTGAAACATATTATTATAAGTGACATATTTCATTCAAAGATAATTTTGAGAAATTACAAATAACAAAATATGATAATACAATCATATGTCTAATTATCACCAGTGTCATGATAGGTTGGAAGATTAACAAAATCATCAATAAAATCTGAAGCATCAAGATAAGTTGAATCATCCATAGGATCATCATGTTCAGTGAAATTCACTTCTTTCTCTTTTCCTTTCAAGGATGCTTTGTAAAGCTTGCAAAGGTGCTCTGGTATTCGGCACACTCTAGACCAGTATCCTTTGGAGCCACATTTATAACAGGAATCTTCAGGATTCCGAAGAAAACTTTCACGAACATCTTTTCCTTTATCATGTCTTTCTACATGATACTTCTTGTGGATCGCGTTATTCTGTGAAGGGTTGTAAAAACCACTTCGACCGCGTCACGACCACGGCCACGGCCACGGCCACGACCATAATTATATCCTCGTCCATAATGTTTAGAAAATGCAGCATTTGCTTCTGGAAATGCTGCTGAACCAGTAGGATGAGACTGATGATTTTTGATCAAAAGTTCATTATTTTTCTCTGCCACAAGAAGAGATGAAATTAGTTCAGAATATTTCTTAAAACCATGCAATCTATATTGTTGTTGCAGTGTTATGTTAGATGCATGAAATGTGGAGTAAGTCTTCTCCAACATTTCTTCATCTGTGATATCTACCCCACAGAATTTCAATTGAGATACTATTCTGAACATTGCAGAGTTATAATCGCTAACTTTCTTAAAATCTTGGAAGCGCAAAGCATTTCATTCATCACGAGTGGCAGGGAGCACAACTTCCTTTTGGTGATTAAATCTTTCTTTGAGATTTTTCCATAAGACGCCTGGGTCTCTTACAGTGAGATATTCACATTTTAAACTTTCATCAAGATGTCTGCGGATAAAGATCGTCGCCTTTGCCTTATCTTGCGACGATGTAGAATTTATTTCTTTAATAGTTTCAGTGAGACCCATTGACTCGAGATGCATCTCAATATCAATAACCCAAAATATATAATTCCTTCCCGTGATATCAAGTGGAATGAACTCAAGCTTTGCAAAGTTTGACATGATGATAACTATAACAAAATATAAAAATAATTAGAATCACAACATTTTTATTTCTCAAAAAAAAACTTGCATGTCAACCATAATAGCTACAAGCAAAAGAGGGAAGGTGAACATTAAAATAAAAAAATACGGGTAAAATTCACTTGGATCCATATCTCCAAGAAAAACGATAGAAGTATTGATGATGATGACAATAATAATAAACTTCAGAAATAGACTAAGCATCTTGCGAAAAACTCGAACACAAAACTTCTAGAGATGATGAAAATTTTGAGAATGAAGAGAGATTGAGGAGTGAGTTATGTGGTTTAGAATTTACCAATTTATAAGATGAAAACCAGTCGTTTATAGCCGTTGGGATTTATAGCCGTTGGGGGATTATAGCCGTTGGGGGTTTATAGCCGTTGGGGGATTATAGCCGTTGGGGGAGAGAGAAAAACAATTTTGATTTAATTTAATGAAATATTGTAATTAAGAAAATGATAAAATAAATGCATTGTACTACATATATTTATGAGTTATAATATATGCACGCCACTCTACTTGGTGGGTGTTTTGCAGGCATAATTAATAAAGTAATAATTATTGAAATAAATATTGGCACACCACGCTACTCGGTAAACCTTTCAGTGGGTGTTTGTCCAGATATAATGGCAGAATAATAAAATATACAATATTAGAAGCTTGGGGTTTAATCCATGCAAGCATCAAATTAGAGGTTAGTAAAGATATCATAATCACATCACTTTACTATAAATAGGTGGCAGAGCCTCCTTTCATTATAGTAGTGGTGTTATATGAATATAGTTAGTATAATAATTCAGTTTTTCATAATCACATCACATTTCTATAAATAGGTGGCAGAGCCTCCTTTCATTATAGTAGTGGTGTTATACGAAGATTATAAGTATAATAACTTGCCAATTTTACCTTGAGATTGTAGAGGTAGAGGCTGAGACTTGTGATAAGACTTTTTCTTGAGCAATGGAAGTAGAGGCTCGTGACAAGACCTTTACCTTAAGCTAATGGAGGCAGAGGTTTGACGTGGTAGACTTTTTCCCTGAGCTGACGGAGGTAGAGGCTGGGGACAGACTAGAGCATCGTGCTGATAACGTGTTGTAAAACTCCGAGAAATATAACACAAAAACAGAGAATTATAGAGACAGAGTAGAAGCAGAAATTCTTATTGATTTCTGAAGTGTGTACATTGAAATGAATCAGGAAGGGCCTATTTATAGAAAAACTTTGGGGTACTATGCAGTCACTATGCACGCTTGCGTCATCGCTTACATCAGCACTTGCGTCATCGCTTGCATCAGCGCATAGTAAACTCATTAATTGTGCACAATAAAGATAGGCAGCCACTTTTCACGTTTCATAACAGTCTTTTCTATATTCACAGTTAAAAACCTCTAATTTTAGGAGATTTCTTTTCCTGTTTTATTGAGTAAACAAGTAGGGAGATCAACTAGCTCTAAAACAAACATATGTTACCACCTTAATTTGTATTTTAATTTTTATCAAATAGAAAATGCAAACTAGAGCAGACACTAATAATAAATTGAATACTGAGATGTTTAACTTTTAAACATTAAAGTTTCTCTATTTCTATGTCACGGCAGATTAAAATTCTTAGACTATGCACCATGCAAGAGGCGAAAATATATAATATATACTTAGTGAGGGGCTTGTTAGTGTTGAAAGGCCTAAGTTTTCGAAAATGGTACATGTTATTATCAACTCAAAAGGTTAAGCTGATAAGTAAAGGTCTTAACTTTCTATTTAAATCTATTATTTTTCTAGTCACTTTCCAATGTGAAAGTATATTCTCATATGAATACCTAACATTAAATAGATATATACGAGTTTTTTATTCTTATCTAAAAATCAGATATATCAACAGATATGCATGTTTAGCTTGCCCACTACCGCCCCACCTATTGTGGCCAACACCATTTATAACTTTTTGTGTGTGCAGACCTACAATTTGCAAATTGTAAACCCAATTGTAACTATTCAAAACGTAAAATTGCATTTTATGTTTGTAAGTGATAAAATTTCAAGTGACTTTAGTCTAAAATATTATTTAGATATATACCTTCAAACATTTAGTGTTCACAAACCTACCCCCAAATCTTTATTATCTTACAAAAGTACCAGCGACATCAACTGCTACTAAGTTTTAACATTTTTTTAAAACACAGGTCATTACAACTCCGCACGATATCTACACAGATAAACATTTCTTCATTGTTTACTTTCTTGATTTTCTTTTCAAGAGAGCCTTCAGAGTTCAGAATCCTCGCCCAAAGAGCAACCAGACAATGGAATTTCTGTTTGATCTTCTTTTGCTATCCAGTGCTAATGGTTATTTGTTACTTATATTCTCACTTTTCTCTCTTCTTTTTAGATTTTGATGGGATGTAAGATGAAGCCTGGAGGTCAGCTTATTGAATGAGTAGAATTCTTTTAAGTGCTTTGAGAATACTGCAAATTGTAGATTGATGATCTTAAAGATCTTTACCCGAGCCTTTTCTTTCTGAAAAAAAGATAACTACAAAATTGTTTGTCGAAGAAAACTATACATTACCTGTATAATCAATCGTGTGGTGATTTGTCATCGAACTAATCAAAAGCATTTGCGCGAAGATCTTGAGAAACTATTAAAAATCCTGCTTGCTGCTGAATGAGGGAGAAGGAGTGAAGGAGTATTTATTAACCCACAGGAGCAAATTGTGTTTTTAATTTTTTTAAGCCAACTTTAAAGAAGTCCCTAATAGTAACAATTTAGGGCTTGTTTATTTCGCCGCAAAACCCCGTAAATCGT
This sequence comes from Agave tequilana, assembly GCA_038442645.1. Classification (NCBI taxonomy): domain Eukaryota; kingdom Viridiplantae; phylum Streptophyta; class Magnoliopsida; order Asparagales; family Asparagaceae; genus Agave; species Agave tequilana. The sequence goes on from JAVJIF010009445.1 coordinate 75,719, forward strand.
AAGTCGTAAAACTTCTTTTCCATTTTTCACTGTTTGTTTCGCTGAAAAACAAGTTGCAAAATGCAACACTCATTTTCTCTTGCAGTTGCTACAGTTAAATTTGTGGTCATGTAAATCTTATTTTTACACTCACATTTTCCCACTTGCAGTTGTTACAGTTAATTTTGCATTCATGTAAATCCCACTTGTAATACACTTGTAGTTCAAAGCAGCCACCTGATAATTAATATATAATTTAATATTATTAAATATTTAATATTTTTAATAGTGTTCAATTTCTTATTTAATTATTTAATTATTTTATATTTTGAATCTTTAGTTTTTTATTATTTTTAATATTATTTTAATATTTAATATTTTACTAATTTAATTTAATATTTTTATTTAATATTGTTATTTAATACTTTATTATTTTATTAATACTTATACCAAATTTTTATTATTTATTTAGAGTTAATATTTTATTTATATAACAATATTATAATTTAATATAAAATTACTATATATTTAATTATATATATTTTTAATATAAATAATTACTTTATTATTATATTAATATTTTATTATGCTATATTGTAATAATAATTCATTATAATAATATTATAATAACAACTTATTATTAAATTATAATTATATTTTACTTTATAAATTATAATTATATTTTTATAATATTACAATAATATTATAATAAAATTTAATATTATAATAATTTTCAAGTATTTTTTGATATTATAATATTAGAACTATATTTTATTATTTTTCTTAACAATTTTAATATTTATGTTTTATTAGTATCCTTAAAATTTTGTAATGTTCTTTAGATTTCCTTAAAATTTTATATTATTTATTTAGTTAATATTTTAATAATATTTTACTAATTATATTAATATTTTATTAATATTATTGTTATAAATAAAATATTAAGATTATTAATATTTTATCTCAAATTTATTAATACAATTTAATCTGCAGTAGTAGATTTAATTTAATAGTATGTATAATATTTAAATCACTGCTACAGTTAATTTTGTGGTCAACTTTTTCACTTACACTTTTACGTTACCAACCAAACGCCATAAAACACAATATACTTTTTCATTTACACTTTCACTTTACCAACCAAACACCATAAAACACAATATACTTTCCCATTTGTACTTTCACTTTAGCAACTAAACGCTGTAAACACAATATATTTTTTCTGCTACAATTCACATTTTCCATTCTCATTTTATGGCTTACAACTTGCGACGTTTTGCGACGAAACAAACAGGAACTTAGTGTAAATATATAAAATCACAAAAATTAGAGGGGTAAATTTCTAATATTATAAATATTTAAGTATATATTTTTAAATATCCAAGATTTGAGGGGTTTATTTAAAATACTTCAACAGATGTGCTCCATTTCTCATCTCGTTTCCCTATCTGTTTCCCATGGGAACAATTTGCGACACAGGCTTCAAAAACCTCGCCACTCTATCCCCAAAAAACCCGAGCAAGAGAGAAACGAACCCTCTCTTTCCCCTTCGCAATGGCGCTCTCTCTCTCCTCCCTCACCTCCGCCTTCTCCTCTTTCTCCTTCTCCTCTCACGTCTCGCCCAATCGAAACCGCCTCTCCGTTCGACTCCCCAAACCCCTCGGAATTTACGAAGGAGCCATCCCGCTGCAATCGTCGCCTCATCCACCGCCGTCGAGGCCGTAGCGGGCGCCGGGATCTCCGCCGCCACCTCGGACGTGGAGGGGGTGAGCCTGGAGAAGTTCGTGAAGGCGAGGTTGCCTGGTGGGTTCGCTGCTCAGACGATTATAGGGACTGGGCGGAGGAAGTGCGCGATTGCTCGCGTTGTGCTTCAGGAAGGGACGGGGAAGTTCATCATCAATTATCGTGATGCCAAGGTTCGAACTTTGTTCCCATTCTTTCTTTGTTTTGGAAATTAGGGTCAGGTTTTCTCCTTATTGACAAAATTTTTGCTCACCGCCCTCACCGCGCGCCACCCGATGGGGTGGGACCTCGGGCGGCTCACCGCTCGCGGTGAGCAAAAGCCGGTGAGCCAAAAAAACTCCATATTCATCATGCAATCCACTTCGGGCCCTTCGTGCAAATGTGATCTAGAATTTGTGCACCTTCCTAAGGGCGTGGTCAGGCGCATTATTAGGCACACTGACACATTGTTGTGAGTACTCAATGGTTCACATGCTGGTGGCTTGGATGTGACATTTTTGCTATCCAGAATGGATTCTGTTTGAATTATACCTGCTTCAAGTCTTTTCTGAGAGGGCATCCCAGCTGTGTTCAAATTAGTTGAACTTATTCAAACGGCAGTAAATGTAAACTCCTAACATGTCAAGACTAACAGTCTTATCATATCCATCTTTGTATCCATTAGATCAAGTAGACATGAATTGAACTCATTTGGAACCTATAAGTATTAGCTTTCTTCACCCGAGATCACTTATATGTGAAGTCTCTTTCTCTTCTCACCAAGTTGGTGTAGTTTCAGGTGGGAACCTTTTAGGCAAAACAACATTCAATACACAAAGTACTATGTGGACTAGATTATCTCGGGAGACAGATTTTGGGACTAGGGAGTAATTATTGTCTTTAGATTGTTTTAATTTTGTTATCTTTTCTTTTTTCGGCACCATCGTGTACCCTATTTTTCTAGCAGTTCAAATAGTTTTCAATTGTTATAATTTTGCTTGTTTAGGACGGAATAAACTTCTTATAGCAAGACCTAATATGCCTATATTTAGTCAAAGGAATGTACTTTAATGTGCTTAGCAGAAAAATAGCACAACCTATGGTATAAAATCTGGGTACTTCTAATAATTTTTAGTTCCAAATATTGTCAATGTTGACTGTCAATATCCACAATTAGCCATATCGGCAATATAAACCCGATATTAACTGAAATTGTAGGTTTAATATTTTATTCGGTGCCTCAAAATCCGAAACGATATTGCCGATAGAACCGACCGGTATTTGAAACCATGATACCGACATATCAATCATTCTTATTAGAAAGACAAAATAAATTATTAGAAAGACAAGAAAACCAGGAATTAGATGTTGTTCCTTAGGATCAAATAGTGAGCCCCATCCACTTTAATGCGAGCAAAAGTGCAATAAAAAAACTCAAGCCATGGAGAGCTGAGAGAACCATCAATATGGGTGTTAGGGTGCATATCAGCTTGTAGCAATTCTTTCACAGTAAGAGCTCCCTACAGAGAAATTATATAACAAGAGACAACAATCTGTTGCAGGTATAATCCAGAAATTCCTTTGAGCTAAAACCATATTAAGTCTTATGTATTCGTTATTATCATAAAATCATATCCACACGTAAATCTGCAAATAGTTCTATTGAACATATAAAGTCATATTTGAAAATGGTAAACAGTAAATACAACCGCAACCAAGTCCACTATAAACAAGAGGAAGACTACCCTTAATGCTAAAACTAATATTACTAATTTATTAGCGCCATCAGCTCCTAAGTCCTTTATGTGCTCAGTACTAAACTCTGCCAACACTACTCTGAAACGAGACTTATAGAGCATAGAGTAAGATGAAAGCCTGTAAAGTAAATATATCATGTTAATCCGTTTGCATTTTTATAGCAATACGATACAATCGAAAACCCATATTCTTGCAAATCAGTTTCTAATGGTTATTCATTCTTAAGTAAATAACTATATATTATTATTTACAGCTCAATAGAGATTGATTCCTGAATTGGGAAATTGTTAGTGCTCATCTTCATACAGTCAACACTTAAAACTTAAATGTATTTGGCCAAGCCTCTATTATAGCCTATGGGAATAAGAATTACTATTATTGATGTGATAGGGAAACCCAGGGTTCTAGCACAGTCTAACCTCATGGAGGGGGCACTTTGAGCCCCACATTGGTTCCTCATTTACCACTATATAACTGTATGTTAATATGTTATGCATTCACCCATGTGCTTAAGTAAACATGCTTTTATAAATTTCCTTTTTTTTAACAATCATGCCACAACACGCAATCCATATCACCAACACAATGCATATGTATGATTCCATCCTAAACTTGCTGAGAAAAACCATGTACTATTTTTTCTTTCAAGTGGCCTAAAATCAATGTTCTGATAAATTATTTGCCTTTGCACAATCACAAGACTTCTAAGTGGTATTTGATCTGTGCATGTTTATTGGCATCACATTACATTGAAATCAAGAATATGCATGAATTGTCGCACATCAAAACATTTTTTGTAAGACAAAGTAACAGTCTAAAAGATACCTTATGCATGCACATTCAGACATAACAAAAGAGAAGCAATGGATCAATCATACTGTAGAATTTCCTAACATATTCTAAGTATGGCTCCTTGGATGATGCTACTCGACCTCCTTTAGGCCCACCGTTAAACAAGCAAGCCTTTATCACTTGCATACACATGCATACGCCTATTACATAAAGAACTCAGAGCTACAAATATGGGGGACTCCATAGCAAAATCTTCTGAATAGGTTTAGAATAAGCAATTATATTCTTAAATTCCCCCCTGCTTTTTATATATATTCTCAGAGGGAAAAATGTGTTTCTTCAAAATCATTCTGAAAGGATTTTTGTCCCAATTTAAAGGAATTTAGGTGTTAAAATGATATATAAAGATTTCAATAGTGAAAAAGAAATTATCAAAGGCTTTAGGTGTCATTATGGAAAAAATCTTTATTTAAACGAGAGTAACAACCATCCACGAATAAATTCTTGTGTGCCCCATTGTTTCACTTTTTTTTATGATTGATCACCGGATACATAGGCTCTATCTGGGCTCTTGCATCATATAGTAGAGAAATTCACTTTTTTTATGATTGATCACCGGCCACATAGGCTGCACTTGAGAGTCCGGATAAGCGGGCTCTTGCATCATATAGGAGAGATATAAAGTCAAACCATTTGAGATTTTAATTCTAAAGTTGATTAGTGGCTAGAGGTTGGCAGGGCATCACATAGGGAAATATCAAATATTATTTTACCACTTTAAGAAGAAAATCATGACCTTAATCCACTTTGGAAATTACGATATGATTGAGGGTTGATTCAGTAAATCAAGAAGACCTGGTTAATTAGTCTCTGCGTTTGGTTGATTTTTTTTTTTTTAATTTTTAATTTTCAAATTTGTAATAGAACATACTGGCAGTCAGCCAGTCACTACTTCGAATTAAATCTGAACTCATAGACAAGTATTGGAAACAAAACTTTTAGAAATTTAAATGAATTGTATATCTCTGTTAGGGTGTTTTTTTAATTTTTATTTTTAAATTTGTAATAGGACATACTGGCAGTCAGCCAGTCACTACTTAAAATTAAATTTTAACTCATGGACCAGTATTGGAAACAAATCTTTTAGAATTTTTAAATGAATTTTATACTTCATTGCATGTTCAATCAAGAGAATATTGATAAGGTTTCTTATAAAAACGATAGAAAAATCAGCTAAAAGAGAGCTATAAAAGTTTTGATCAGCCGGAGGAGGATGATGGAGATTTCAATAATGTTGTTGGTGCTTGGAAATTTTCTTTAGGTTCCTATTGTGGAATAATGTAACATGAAGGTTCTTGTTTTAGTTCATTTCTTTTATATTTCAGTCCACAAAATTCATGTTGTTTTATTCGAATCCAAAACTTTCCATTTACCGCATTCTGAACTCTTACTGTTATATTTGTAAGATTTAAGAAGTATTGTTCTTGTACATGGTACTGTTTTAATAGGTTTTCCAAGAAAGTTGATTTTCTGAAATCCCCTAATAAATTGTTTCTGTAGAATTGGTCCCAGCGCATGATTTTGAATATAAGTAGAATTTTCTCTTTTTGTAGACCGACTTCCAAAGTTTCAAAGATAAAAGATTGCATATGCATGTTGCGGAGTGTTAAATTTAGTTCGTTTGGAGTCTTATGTTTTAAATACTAGAGACAGGAAAGAGAAACCTTCCAACTAGGATGAAATATCTCTCCTCTTTTTCTACTTTTTTCTAAAGGCATACCTGTATTTATCAAAAAAAACCAGCAATATCAGGAATTGAGGGTTTCTACTTTACAATCTCTACTAAGGTCGACATTGCATTCAAATTTTCTAAGGGTTTCCTGGGCATAAGTCCCAAAGAGAAAAACTTAAACTTTATTTTAATTCCCACAAAATTGTGACTTTGATGTAAGTTGTTCATGGTGCAGGCCCCACTTACATGAATCTCTATAGCTAATAGCCATCTTGGTATGCAATGAACCATTGTCCTCTAATATCTTTTAGGCTTTGGTACCATTACTCTCCTTCAGTCCCTGCTACTCTTTCACTCCCAATCTCTACTTAAGAATTTTTCCTCTTGCCCTATATCCACCATCCTTGACAAGACAACCTTTTACTTTCCAGTCCAGTTTAGGTAAATCACCGAGATCTGTGGCTGAAGTAAGTGAACAAGCCCACTCAAACCACAGAAACAAACAACCAACCAAAAGTTAGAACTAATCCAAACAGGATCTCTAGTGCTTGACGGTAGCAGATGTGCACTAGAGTACCTTTTTCCTTGAATGGAATTCCAATTAAGTCATGATCAGTTACATAAGAAAGACAGTTTAAATTGCATGAATAATGAATTGAAGGATGGGCTTCTTGATGTGAATGTGTTGAGGTCTCTAGTTTTGTGCTTCAGCCAATCATAACCAGCTGTTCCTTGTAGTCACAGATTTCATGTGGTTAAGCCAGATATCATAGGAATGGTGCCCTGAAGTATAATTCAAGTTTTAAGTTTCTTGGAACGGCAACAACAGCTAATGTCTATCCAATTTCACGAAAGAATTCCAAAAACCCTAAACAGCAATTGAGAGAAACAAATTTGGTCCTAATAGGGTATTCTGGAAGGAGTAGTCCATTGCCTACGAGCTTGAAGATCAAAGGTGAGGAAGGGAGATGGAATACTGAAGATGGGTAAAGATGTGTGCAGTTTTCTTCATCTTCTTCTTTTCTTCTTCGGGGGGTGGGGGTTTGCATAAATTTTGGATGGGAATTGTCAAAGGGACTCATAATAGACGGGATCCACACTTTGGGAAAGTTATGTCTGAATTCAATATTTGTGGAGGATTAATATGAAAATAAGTTGTTCACAGGTGCTTATATCCAAAAGAAACTTTTTTGAAAATTATTATTAAATGAGGGGAGACTATTTTAGATAAGATAGTAGAAGAAGTGCTGATTACTGTGAGTTAAAATAACAAGATGTAGATGATTTGTTTACTGAGGACGAGGATGTGAATGATTAACGGTATAAAGATGGGAGTGAATATTTATCGTTAGGGGTAAATATTGCATCTCGTAGCTTATATTTTTAATTAAGCAGTCATAAATTATAATAAATGCTAAACATAAGGAAGAATTAGGTGAAAAACCATTAGATTCAGAATAGGAGTCCAGTATTAGTTGTTGCATTCCTGCCATATGTTGAATGAGCTTACAACCTTTTTTCTCGCTGGTTTCACAGAAACTTGAAAAATGAAGGTACAATCGAAAGATGAGGAGCTAGGGATTTTTGAAAGTATTTTCTTTGATATTTGAGTATCTACAACAAGCCACTATTCCCTATTGCGTGTCAGTCTGGTTCTCATAAGTCAAAACATAAAGGAAAAGGAAAATATTTCGAAGTCATTTTTGTTGTTTTTTTTTTCCTTGTGTCGAACAGGGTCATCTGTTAATGGCATCTTGGTTGCCTCTTTGATTTTAAGAAGTCTATCTACAGATCTGTAAAAAATCACTGTGGTAACTGTTAGTGGGTCCTCAATCAATATCCTTGTTACCAATTAAGTCTGTGAATTTTACTTAGAAATGTTTATGGCCATTGAAGAAGTGAATAAAACGAAGACAATGCACAAAAATCAACTAATTTGGATCTATATTCTACTCCTACTTTCGTTCGGATCTATATTCCACTCCTACTTTCGTTCCTAGTCCTTTGCTTTCTTGCCATTCCAAACATAGGTCATGTATTATGTAATTGTCTTGAAAAAATTGCAGCCTACTATGATGTTTGAATGTGCTGGCAAAGATCAGTTATTTATTTTAATAATCCTTCATGTAATGACCGAGCCTTATTGCATCAATTTGCGGTTGTTTCTGGAGTGTGTGAATTGATGGAAAGTGCGATTTATTTTGGCTATGGTCGTATGTTGTACAGGAATATCTTCAAGGAAATCCTTTATGGCTGCAATATGTAAAGACTCCCTTGATGACATTAGGCTACGAGAGCACCTATGATGTGTTTGTTAAAGCTCAGGGGGGTGGGCTTTCTGGTCAGGCTCAGGCGATTTCCCTGGGCATTGCACGAGCATTGCTAAAGGTAAGTGAGAACCACAGGGCACCATTGAGGAAGGAAGGCCTTCTCACCAGAGACTCCCGAGTGGTTGAAAGAAAGAAAGTTGGTCTTAAGAAGGCTCGCAAAGCTCCTCAATATTCAAAGCGTTAAGGTATTACTCAGAGTATTTGAACTTCACATATATTCTTTTGCACGTTTTCATTCTCTCTATGTTCAAATGCACGCCTCTGAGTTATTATTCTTTTAACATTAAGTGGAGAATAGCTTTCTGTAGTTGCTTCATCTTTTCAGTCTTCTTTATGTCTTCAAAATAATAAGAATTGTGATTGTATGATAATCAGACCACTCTGAGTGATCAATTTAGCTAACAACTCAATTGTGAGCTGTGGTTTTAAATTTGACAAGTCTGGTGTCACCCTCTCTAACACCTTGTTGGTTGGCAATAAAGGATGCTTTTTAAAATTTACACACTACGCTAGTCTACATTACAGTATAGTCCTGCACTTTGGAACATTGGCTTTTGTAATTGCTTTCTCTGTTGGCGTGGGATACAACCTTAAAAGTAGCATTTTGTTGGGTGTATTGCCATAAAGGGCATTTGTTTTTTTATTTAGAATCTCTAACACTCCTTTATTGCAACTATTGTAGACGTTGTTTTGATATCACTTCATTCAGATAGTTTTCTCTTAAGATGATCTGCCTGTTGTTAATCCTTTCCTCATACCTTGAAAGTTGAATCAACAGCCTATGTTTGTACTGCCTTCTTCTTCTTTACTTCATGGCCTTTTCCTTGGTCAAGCATGCAGAAACAGCAGCTGTGTTTGTTTTACCTCTTCAAATTCCTAGCCTTAAGCTTAATGTCTGATGCAATTAATCATTAGTCACATGAAAGGAGGGGAAGAAACCTTATATAGTTATATTTGTCAATAGATTTTAGTACAGCTATTTTTAGATCTCCATGGCTAATTGTCTTCCTATGCTTCTATGTTCAGTGCAGGTTCTGTCACATTATTCATAGCTCAGTTTGCTGTTTTGTTATAGTTCCCACACTTCCTGTTTAGCGAGTGACAGTCGCTTCAGGCCTGTTAATTGCCTTAATGTACGATCTCCTTAAATGTTCAATCCAATGTAAAATCCTCTTAATTTCTTTCAGTTATAACTTATCAGGACACCTTGCGCGTACCATTTCCATAAAAATGCTTGTAAGTGGATCTTTAGTTCATCTTTTCTTTGCCTTTTCTTTGCAGTGAAATCTACTGTTAATTACCTGCTCCTGCTGAAAGGAAAAACATAACAGATGAAAGTTATAGTTTGTACTCTGCAATCTCTGTTGAGAGACTTGTTCTAGTTTTTGCTGATGTGAAAGTACAAGCTTTGAGTTGGACTTGTGAAGATGTTCTTTAACTGCATTGGTTGTTGCTGTCTTTTTATGCCAATTTTCATCTGCAGTCTTCCTAATTGTTTCATCTGTAGTTTCTAAGAATCCTTTTCCATTATGCTGGTGATGCTCAGATATTCACACACACACACACAAAAAATAGATTAAATTTTTTTGATTAATTTTCTAATTATCAAATTTGAATTTGATTAATCAACATAGTCTACAAAGCATCAAAACAGAATGGAACAAAAAATTGAGATATTTAAAATTACATGAAATCTAAAATAAATTGAAACAAATTGCACATTGAGTTCGGCTTTTGATCTTTTCTTCTCTCCATTCGAGTCTCTAGTAAGAGTCCAAAGGGGTTTTCTCTGTTACTCTTGGTTTCTTCTTCCTATTTTCCAGTTGCTAAGAGAAAGAGAAGCTCCACCGTGGATGTCTTGGGATAGAACTTAATTTACTCGAAATTTTTTTTTTTTTTTTTTATACTTGTGGCTCTATTGTTAAAATTTATTTAGACCTCTAGATGACTATCCTACAGTTAGAAAGCTAGATTTTATTTGACTCAAACAAGATAGTAATGATTTATACCCACAGCTGTATGAAAATAGATTTTAGATCAAGTTTTCTTGACTGTTGTTTTTGCCGTTAAGTCTCTATAACACCAAAATGCCATTTAGATTTATAAAGGTAAATATTCGTTGACTCTAAAAAACTATATTTTTATTGATATTCAAGAGAATCACATAATACAAGTTACATAAATTCACAAAAGTATGTCTTCTAATGTAAATCATATAAGATTAAATCATATTCTAACTATGAATCTAAATACTACTAGAAGTCTAAATACTCTAAATATTATTTTATAGTATAGTATTCTCTTTTATATCTAACATTTCTCTTCAAACTGACGATGATGCAACATTAAGAGCTTGACCAATACAAACTAAAAAAGGAGTGCTAAAACTACTAAAATTGTTGAAATGCTTTTGCAGAATTGCACCCAAGACAAGTTGTCAAGTAGTCAAGTTTTCGAAAAAGAATTGCTGAGTCACCAAAGTCAAATTAAAAAATCCTTCAAAAATCCAAACATACCTTCTTCTCATCTGCTGAAGTTGCAAGATCAAGAGCCAAATTAAATCGAAAATAACCAAAATGAATCAAGACGAATTGTGGAAAATAAACTGCCAAATTACCGAAGTTCAAAACTAGCCAAATGAGAAGTTTTCCAAATTGAAATAAATCTGAATGAAATGAGAGATGAACCAAGCCAAAGAAAACCAAATCGAAAGTGAACCTAATTTAAGTTATCTGAACCAAAAATCTGTCCCAATTCGAAAACAAAATAAAATTTCCAAGCAAATTGCATGACTAGATGGAGACCAATCTAATCTCCAAATAAAATATCTCAAAAAGCAAAATACCAAACTAAAAATTTCATGCTGAAAGTGTCGGGTCTTAAGCCGTTGATTTCCGCTCTGTACAAAATCTACTCTAAATAATAGAACTCAACAAATCCACTTCCATCGTTGCGGTCTTAATGATCAAAAATCTTGGAATGGACTCCCAAATTACTCAAATCACTCACAAAATCACTTATTTGGGAACGAAACAATTTCAGCCGACTAATTAACAAATTTGAAAATTCCATATTGAATAAAGTAGGAGACGAAATTGCTGAAGAATAAAAATTGTTGAAGAACGAAGCAAAATTAACAAGGATTGAAAGGCTAAGAATAAATATTGTAAAGAAGATAATAAATATTGTGAAGAAGATCCAAATTGCAAAGAAGATCGTGGAAGCAAAATAATTCTTTAAACCCGATGTTCTAATACCAAGACGAATTGAAAATACAAAAAATATATGCTAAAAAAATCTAAAAGCCGATATCGATTCCACTGGCTTATGAAAGAAATTACATTCTTGAACATCCCCTTCCAAACTCATAATGGACAAAACAACGAGAGTTTGGGTGAGTGTGGATGATCAAAAAGAAATATCACATGATTGAGAGTATCTTCTAAAGGAGAAGGAAATGGATTTCGATTGATGACGAAGCACTTTTTTTTGGTAGGCCTCTTTCATGGGGCAAGAAGGACTTTGTGTATCTAAGTCTCTTTACAATATACAAAGAAGACTTTAATGTTGGAATTAAAGAATATAAAGGTGAATCTTCGAGTTGAATTATGGCGAGATCCGTTGATCGAATCAACCGGATGATGGTTGGAGTGTGTTCTCCTTCCATTTGTGATGAACGTGGTATATTCACATGTTCAATTCCGACTTCGAATGAATGAGATATTCAAGTCCAAAGATTGCCTAATTCAAAGCCAAAAGGGACTAAAGTTAGCTACAAGCATTTAGTCCCACAGTGGCCGTGTGATGGAAGCCTATGGGGTATAAATAGAGAAAAATGAGAACAAAGGGTGTGCCCTTTGGGTACTTGGAGTTTTCGCGCGCGAAAAGGAGGGAACTATGCACGTACATACGTACGTGCGCGCACGCGCGCCGCGCTGGCGGCGGCGGCCGGCCGGAGCCGGGTCGGCCTCGGGCTTGGGTCTGAGTCTGAGTCTGAGTTCGGGTTCCCTACCTGGCCTGGTTCTTTTTGAATCAGGGTCCGTAGGTATGGGCCGAACCGCTCCAGCTCGCCCGCGAAAGGATTCGAACCACCCGCCAACGGGTGTCCGCGCGAACAGATCCGAACCGTTCGCCAACCGCTGTCGGAAAACCGACCGTGCGGTTGGGCGGTTGATCGGTTGCGACGGTTCTGTCCGAACCGTCGCAACTGTTGTCTTTTTGGCGGACGAGAATACCCTTCCGGAGCGCTATAAATAGCGCTCCAGAGGTTCATTCTCAAACACACCAAACAGAAAGATCTCTCTCTCTCTCTACAGTTCTGAATTAAGTTCTGAACTGGGCTCCAGCGAAGTGGGAATCCACGACTTCCAGAGCGACTTCCAGCGAAGTGGGAATCCGCGACTTCCAGCGTGAAGTGGGAATCCAAAGCAACTTCCTAAAAGGAGATTCTGCCAAATTATTCTGAAAGAGGAATCAGAAAATTCAACAGATTCTTTTATAAGAATTGTTGTCTGAATCTGGTACTTCTGAAGAAAGATATTCTTCTACCTTCCTTCATCCTTAACAGTGGGTGCTCCTCCAAAAAGAGTAATGCAAATATTCATTTGAAATTTGTCATTATACCGCTGCTTTTATAATTCTGTGTAGGTACTGGTTGACTACGGTTCGACCGTACGGTGATTTGGTAGTGCTATCCAAATACCGTGAAGAAGTGTTGTATCTTGGGAGACCAGCGTCCATTATCCCGTTAGCACCGGTGCGGGGGACGTAATTGTCTTAAGGAGATTCGCTCTAAGCGTACCTCACTTCAAATACTGTATAAGTGGATTAAGTCCTTTATACAGGGGATATACTCTACAGTATATCGAGATTGACTTAGATTCAGTCTAAGTGATACTGTATAAGTGGACTAAGTCCTTTATACAGGAAATATACTTTACAGTATATCGAGACTGATTTGGATTCAGTCTAATTGGTGCTTAAACCAAGGAAGGAAATTGAAAGGTGGTTCTTAAATTAAGGAACGTTCTATTGAACGGAAAACCTCCCACCTGATATTTGCCGACCTGGCCAATTAGATTGTTGATATCTCAGTGATCTTGATTAGTTGTCAGATTGATTCTTGTTAAGCAGAATTTCCAACAATCTTAAGACAATTATCGTTTCTTACTTCTGTTCTGCTTGAACTTGCAGAAAAAAATGTCTGAGACAAATCAAGATACCTCCAGCAAGGCAACAAACATACCGCTCCAAGGTTTGATGCCTACTCCACTTCCTAACCCGAAGCCGGAGAAGCCAGGAAAGTTTGATGGCACAGAATTCAAGAGGTGGTAACAGAAGATGCTCTTCTACTTGACCACTCTTCATCTGGCCAAATTCCTGCAGGAGGATCCACCTGAACCCGGAACTGATCGGGACTCAGTCCTTGCAGTCGATGCTTGGACACAAGGTGACTTCCTTTGCCGAAATTATGTTCTTAATGGACTGGATGACTCTCTTTACAATGTCTACAGTCCGATCACTACGGCAAAGAAGTTATGGGCCAGTCTTGACAAGAAGTGCAAGGCTGAAGATGCTGGTACCAAGAAGTTCGTCGTTGAACGATTTCTGGAGTACAAAATGGTGGATAGTAAGACTGTCATCAGTCAGGTGCAAGAGTTCCAACTTATCTTGCACGAGATAGAGGCCGAAGGTATGATTCTTCCTGAAACTTTTCAGGTTGCAACCATCGTGGAGAAACTCCCCCCAGCGTGGAGAGACTTCAAGAACTACCTGAAGCACAAGCGAAAGGAGCTAAAGTTGGAGGATCTCATTGTGAGGCTTCGTATAGAGGAGGACAACCGCAAGTCCGAGAAAAGGAGCAGCAAGAACTCCTACGAAGCAAAAGCAAATGTGATCGAGGACTCAAAGGGGAAAGCGTCTACTTCCAAAGGCTTGAAGCGGAAGAAGACATCCCAGGGGTACAAAGGCAAGGCCCAAGACGGCAAAAGCATGCGCTTCAAAGGAACCTGTTACATCTGCAACAAAGAAGGGCATAAGGCCAATGAATGTCGCAGCCGTCTAAAGAAGAACAAGAAGAGCCACCCACAGGCGAATATGACCAACCATGAATCACCAAGTCTTTCAGCTGTGGTGTCAGAAGTGAATCTGACAACAAATAACAAAGATTGGTGGGTAGACACGGGAGCTACTCGGCACATCTGCTCAGAGAAATTGCTATTCTCAGAATATCAAAGGCTAGAGCAAGATGAGCAACTATTCATGGGGAATTCAGCTTCCTCAAAGGTTGAAGGAAAGGGCAAGGTCATCCTGAAGTGGACATCGGGGAAAGAGCTTACTCTTAACGATGTCCTTCATGTTCCAGACATCCGCAAGAATCTGATCTCCGGATCAATACTTAGTAAGAAAGAATTTAGAATTGTATTTGAATCCGACAAATTTGTACTTACTAAGGGAGGGATGTATGTGGGAAAGGGCTATCTTGTTGATGGACTTTTTAAAGCCAATGTTGCAGTGGTTGATAAAAAGTCCGTGTATTTGTACCCAAAGCTAATCAATAAAAGAAATTCTTCTGTTTATTTGCTTGAGTCTCCTAATTTGTGGCATGCTAGATTAGGGCATGTAAATTACAAGTCTTTAAAGAACTTGTCTAATCTAGGATATATTCCTAAACTCAACTTGGAAGAAATTCGCAAGTGTGAGATTTGTGTTGAGGCCAAGTTGGCTAAAAATTCATTTCACTCAATAGATCGAAATACAGAACCTTTAGGGTTAATTCATAGCGATCTATGTGACTTGAAGTTTATGCCAATTAGAGGCGGTAAAAAGTATTTTATTACTTTTATTGATGACTGTACAAGATACTGTTATGTGTATCTTTTAAACAGTAAGGATGAGGCAATAAATATGTTTACAACATATAAAGCCGAAGTTGAGAATCAACTCAACAAGAAAATCAAGATTCTAAAATCCGATAGAGGCGGAGAATATGAATCAAATGATTTTAGTGAGTTATGTGCTAGTTTTGGTATAATACATCAAACAACAACACCATATACTCCTCAGCAAAATGGAATTGCTGAACGGAAGAACAGAACTTTGAAGGAGATGGTTAATTCCATGCTCGTAAGTTCTGGAGCTCCGCAGAACTTGTGGGGGGAAGCTCTATTAACTGCAAATTATATTCTAAATAGAGTACCCCACAAGAAACTTGGTCTTATACCATTTGAGTTATGGCATGGAAGGACACCTTCCTACCATTACCTCAAAATGTGGGGGTGCCTTGCAAAAGTGCTAGCTCCATTACCTAAAAAGACTAAGTTGGGAGCAAAAACTATGGACTGCGTATTCATAGGCTATGCCTTGAATAGTAGTGCCTACAGATTTCTGGTTCATAAATCAGAAATACCAGATATTCATGTAAACATGATTATCGAATCTCGAGATGCTGTGTTCTTTGAAGACATCTTTCCGTACAAACGGGAAGCAGATAAGACTTCTGGGAAAAGAACACACGAGATGGCATTCAGGGACGAAAGCCCCGAGGAACCAATTGTAAATGCGGAAATTGAACCAAGAAGAAGTCAGAGATCTAGAATCTCAAAATCTTTTGGTCCAGATTTCATAGCATACGCTATTGAGAGCGAGCCTCAAACATTTAAAGAGGCTATGTCAACCCCAGAAGCACAAATGTGGAAAGAAGCTATAAATAGCGAAATAGAATCCATACTAAGTAATCATACTTGGGAATTGGTAAACTTGCCTCCTGGTAGTAAACCAATTGGGTGTAAGTGGATTTTCAAACGAAAATTAAAACCTGATGGATCTATCGATAAGTACAAGGCTAGATTAGTAGCCAAGGGTTATCGACAAAAGAAGGACTTGACTACTTCGATACTTATTCACCAGTAACAAGAATAACGTCCATACGGATGTTGATTGCGATTGCAGTATTGCACAACTTAGATATCCATCAAATGGATGTCAAGACTGCATTCTTAAATGGTGAATTAAGTGAAGAGATATATATGGAGCAACCTGAAGGATTTAAAGTCAAGAGCCAAGAACACAAGGTGTGTAAATTGGTAAAATCCTTATACGGTTTTAAAACAGGCTCCAAAACAATGGCATGAGAAATTTGATAGTGTCATGATCAAAGATGGATTCACTATCAATGAATGCGATAAGTGTGTTTACACGAAAACAGTTGGAGATGCATGTATCATTGTTTGTCTTTATGTAGACGACATGTTGATACTTGGGACTAATATTGAGATTATTAAGTCCACTAAAAGAATGTTATCCAACAGTTTTGATATGAAGGATCTGGGGGTTGCTGATGTAATTTTAGGAATTAAAATTACTAGAACACCAGATGGAATCAGTCTATCTCAATCTCACTACGTGGAAAAGATGATAGAAAGATTCAAGGATCATGGGATAAAAGAGAATACAAATCCTTTTCTCCCACACGTCCACCTTCATAAGAATACATGAACTGGAATACGCCAGTTGGAGTATTCTCAGATTATCAGAAGTCTAATGTATTTAATGAATTGCACTAGACCCGATATTGCTTACGCTGTAAGCAAGTTAAGTAGATACACTAGCAATCCTAGTGATCTACACTGGACCGCTCTACTACGAGTATTGGGTTACGTATCACATACCAAGGAATATGCCTTGAGATATGGACAGTATCCTCCTGTACTGGAAGGATACAGTGATGCTAATTGGATTGCAGATTCTGAGGAATCAAAATCAACTAGCGGATACGTATTTACTCTAGCAGGAGCAGCGGTATCATGGAAATCTTCTTAGCAAACATGTATTGCCCGTTCCACTATGGAATCGGAATTCATAGCCTTAGATAAGGCTGGAGAAGAAGCAGAATGGTTTCGACAATTCTTAGAAGATATACCATTATGGCAAAAGCCAGTGCCCGCTATATGCATACACTGCGATAATCAAGCAGCTATATCTAGGGCACAAAATGTTTTATACAACGGTAAGTCTAGACATATTCGTCGTAGACATAATACCGTGAAGCAGTTGCTCTCAAATGGAATTATCTCTATTGACTTTGTATCGTCAAAGGATAATTTAGCGGATCCGCTTACTAAAGGTTTAAGTGGAGAGCGTATAAACTGCGCATCGAGGGGAATGGGTCTAAAAGCCTAACCTTACCGAGTCAGCTTAATGGAAACCTCACTTAGCGACTGGAGATCCCACGGACTAAGTTCAAGAGGAAAAACTAGTTATGATTGACTCAGCAAGTAAGCACTTGGGAGCTTGACTCCAATCCATTCCTAAGGTGCACATAAGTGCTTTTCTACAAGTGGATTAAGGATAAGCTTAAATGCTTTTAATGATGCCTATATCTTGTTACTAAACAAGTGCAGTAGAGTAGACTACTCTTAATAGGTCCATCACCTAAGTGAGTATAGAGTTGGGTCGGCTCTTTGGGAATCTCTATGGAGGCTGTTATTCCCTAAAGATACTCTCTGAAACCAAGAATGTCCAGGGCCAAAAAGGACACAACAGAGAACCAAAGTTGATTTGGAAAGTCACTGTGTGAAGCTTGTTGACTTGGCTTACACTAACGGCTAACAGTTCAAGATCTAGTTCACTGATTAGCCAGTAAGTCCGATAAAACTTTCGCTATGGAAGGTTCAAGACCTAGTTCACCTATCCTTATGCAGTTTCTTTTCTCAAGTACCTTTCACAATAGAGTCAGTCTCTTTGTGTGTCATTTCCATGAATCTCCATTCATTGTGGGGGATTGTTGGAATTGAAGAATTTAAAGGTGAATCTTCGAGTTGAATTATGGCGAGATCCGTTGATCGAATCAACCGGATGATGGTTGGAGTGTGTTCTCCTTCCATTTGTGATGAACGTGGTATATTCACATGTTCAATTCCGACTTCGAATGAATGAGATATTCAAGTCCAAAGATTGCCTAATTTAAAGCCAAAAGGGACTAAAGTTAGCTACAAGCATTTAGTCCCACATTGGCCGTGTGATGGAAGCCTATGGGGTATAAATAGAGAAAAATGAGAACAAAGGGTGTGCCCTTTGGGTACTTGGAGTTTTCGCGCGCGAAAAGGAGGGAACTATGCACGTACATACGTACGTGCGCGCCGCCGCCGGCGGCGGCGCCGGAGCCGGGGCGGGCTCGGGCTCGGGCTTGGGCTTGGGCTTGGGTCTGAGTCTGAGTTTGAGTTCGGGTTCCCTACCTGGCCTGGTTCTTTTTGAATCAGGGTCCGTAGGTTCTTTTTGAATCAGGGTCCGTAGGTATGGGCCGAACCGCTCCAGGCCGCCCGCGAAAGGATTCGAACCACTCGCCAACGGGTGTCCGCGCGAACAGATCCGAACCGTTCGCCAACCGCTGTCGAAAAAACCGACCGTGCGGTTAGGTGGTTGATCGGTTGCGACGGTTCTGTCCGAACCGTCGCAACTGTTGTCTTTTTGGCGGACGAGAATACCCTTCCGGAGCGCTATAAATAGCGCTCCAGAGGTTCATTCTCAAACACACCAAACAGAAAGATCTCTCTCTCTCTCTCTACAGTTCTGAATTAAGTTCTGAACTGGGCTCCAGTGAAGTGGGAATCCACGACTTCCAGAGCGACTTCCAGCGAAGTGGGAATCCGCGACTTCCAGCGTGAAGTGGGAATCCAAAGCAACTTCCTAAAAGGAGATTCTGCCAAATTATTCTGAAAGAGGAATCAGAAAATTCAACAGATTCTTTTATAAGAATTGTTGTCTGAATCTGGTACTTCTGAAGAAAGATATTCTTCTACCTTCCTTCATCCTTAACAGTGGGTGCTCCTCCAAAAAGAGTAATGCAAATATTCATTTGAAATTTGTCATTATACCGCTGCTTTTATAATCCTGTGTGGGTACTGGTTGACTACGGTTCGACCGTACGGTGATTTGGTAGTTCTATCCAAATACCGTGAAGAAGTATTGTATCTTGGGAGACCAGCGTCCATTATCCCGTTAGCACCGGTGCGGGGGACATAATTGTCTTAAGGAGATTCGCTCTAAGCGTACCTCACTTCAAATACTGTATAAGTGGATTAAGTCCTTTATACAGGGGATATACTCTACAGTATATCGAGATTGACTTAGATTCAGTCTAAGTGATACTGTATAAGTGGACTAAGTCCTTTATACAGGAAATATACTTTACAGTATATCGAGACTGACTTGGATTCAGTCTAATTGGTGCTTAAACCAAGGAAGGAAATTGAAAGGTGGTTCTTAAATTAAGGAACGTTCTATTGAACGGAAAACCTCCCACCTGATATTTGCCGACCTGGCCAATTAGATTGTTGATATCTCAGTGATCTTGATTAGTTGTCAGATTGATTCTTGTTAAGCAGAATTTCCAACATTTAAAACCTAAGATGTCTCTTTAACTTGAAGCTTGGTGGATGTTGGTGTATTATGAAAAATCTGTTGGTGGAAAAGAAGTGGACATGTTTTATGAAATCCTTAAACTCAACAGAAGATGAAATTTTGAGAGATCTTTAACAAAAAATATAAGATCGATCAATAAGAAAAGACGTTAGAGCCAGGATCGCTCGCTTAGGTGTAACAATGCGTGGTTGTCGAGAGAGAGGGAGGAGACTGTGAGGAAGACGACATGGTTGCTTAGAGGTTGCATGATATTGTACAATTGATATACTATAATATCAATTATACTCTCAAGATCGATGTTTGCAGAACTTGGCAATATGATCAGTACTTGCAAAAGAAAACTATTATAAAGCAAACTAGGAATACCTAGACAAAAAAATAATGAGAAAGAACACAGCATTTAACGTAGTTCGGCCCAAACTTGGCCTACGTTCACGGGGAGAGAACTTGAGAGAGCTTTATTAATAACTTGGGACAAAGAGATCTAACCTTCATCTTGATGCAATAAGAGTATTCACATTTCTCCTTAATATAGAATTAGATTATAAGAGTATTACCTTATCTCTATGCACCTTCATCTTGCTCCTCTCTTTGCTTTGGCCTCCTTCTGATCTCCTTGGTGTTCTCCACCTTTTCTCCTTGAGATCAGCTTGATTGAGATAATTACAATGCTGGGTTACAACCTTTATTCCTAGGATTTTCCAATACAACTATTATTTGGACTATGAGATGATCTTGACTTTTGGATGCTTGAAGACTCTTGATCAATCATATTAAGAATTGATCTCTTTAATCTAGAAGGATTCTATACCCTTTAATCTATAAAAACAAATTCTTTATTGAATAGAAACTGAGTCCTATTTGTACTCCACCAAACAAGAAAACCGGTGCCTGAAAAAAAAATTAATTCTGCTTCAGAAAACGCCCCGTATAGTTGACTAGCACTTGGGCCTAATCGACTAATCTCTTCCATTAGTCGACTAATAGGTTTATATAGTCGACTACTGTAAACTATTTCCTCTCTGTATCTTTCCTAGTCGATTAGTACTTAGGCCTAGTCGATTATACGTCGACAAATTTTTCTTGATCTGCTTCTTTTCTTCTGCTTCAAGCATCATCTTCAACTTGATTGGATCTTCTTGAACCATCATCTCCTCTTAAAAATAAGGCATAATCTGAACAATCTTCACCTTGACTTGCTTTTCAAGCTTTAGTAAAACACCTTGAGATTTGGATTACTACCTTGATTTTTTCTTGATTGTAACCGTGTCGTGAAGCCTTTAACTCTTGCCCCCTCTCCCTAGGGCCTTTGGCTGATTTACCGCCATGGTTTGGGCCATTTCAGGCCTTGCCTGAATGCACCATTTCTCTTTTCCATAATAGTTCGTTGCTGAACAGTAAACACTCTGAGTTTGGTTATTTCTAATCAGTTATGTCCAGGTCGCTACCTCTGAACCGACGAATACTAAATCTCGTTCTTCTTTGTCATTATGTGTAGTTCGTCACCTTTGAACGACAAAACATCGTATCTGGTGATTCACAATCAGTTATGTCCAGTTCGTCACCTCTGAACTGACGAATTTCAGATCTCACCCCAGTACAGTAGGGACTATCTTATTGTTGTTATATCCAGTTCGTCACCTCTGAACAGCAAACCCCTTTCCTAGTTATTCCTAACCTGTCACGTTCAATTCGTCACCTCTGAACAGATGAATTCCCAGATTTATTCTCTTTTATGCCCAATGGATTCTCTTTCCTAGACTAATTTTATCATGTTCGTAACCTCTGAATAATATCAGTCTTGGTCTTTAATTCCTTCTGGAATTTTACTTGGTGAGATTTCATCCTTTCAGTTCTCTCCAAAGAACTTACATGTTAAGTTTTTCTCATATGAGAAACTTATATTACTTGTGGGACAAGCAAAGAACGAAGAAGGAAGAGAAAGACATCGGACAAGTCATTGATCAAAAAGCAGTTTTTAATGATTGATGAAAAAGTACAAAAAGCGATGATACAAGGTATTACAAATCAAGATTGTCTCTCATAAGATTTAATTTTTGCCTCAAGAGCATACAACCTGCTGTTTCTCTCCTCTTCGGCCTTCAGCAGGGCATGCGGCTTCAGCTTCTCCCGGTTGAATGCAACCATTTGTCTCCAAGCGGGACTTGAGCTCCTCCAAAGCTGTCCTCTTTTCTGCACTCGAATGTTGGATCTGAATGCTCTCAAACACCTTCTTTAGCTTCGCATGAAGCATTATTTTAGCTCCGTTGAGTGCTTATCCATTTAGCTTCCATGAAACTTACTCCACATGGAGTTTCTTGGGTGGACCAATTTGGCTGCCTAGTTTAGTACACATTTTGCACCTAATGGGCTTTCCTGACCTAAGTAATGTCAAAATTTAAGCCTCAGGCTTCAGGTTCAAAGTGTTTCGGAATCTGTACCAATCCATTACAGATTCACGAAAACTTTGAAGGGGGTTTTATTGATATTCCAAAAAGACGAACTCCCAGACAACACTTCAACCGGTCCGAATGATGTCTAACTTGTCGATATCCCCAAAAGACAAGTCAAAGACAAGCTGAAGACATGTCCATCCCTGATGGACAAACCAGTGACTTGAACTCCACTGATCTAGTGAAGCAAACAGTGAGCTAAATATTGTCTTCTGAAGAAAGCTCAAACACTTAGCTTTGTTGCAAGCTCTTTTCTAGCTTCGCAACAAGCTCTGTAGCTTCGCCGTAGGCTCATTTCTTAGCTTCGCCTGAAGCTCTTCATAGCTCTGTTGAGAGCTCTTTTAAACTTCACTACAAACTAAGTGCTAGCTTCGCAGCAAGTTATCTTTAGCTCCGCTGTGGGCTTACCTTTTAGCTTCGCATGAAGCTCTTTTGTAGTTCCGCTGTGAACTTATTTTCTCGCTCTGCTGCTGGCTCTTATGGTCATTTTGACCATTCAAATCTCGACACGAGATTAGTGTGATTGATATCACATTCTAGGCAGTTAATTGCTGTGATCTTTTAGTTGGAGAAGATCAAAGGAAATCCCTCAATCAGTTGGAGAGGATCAAGAGAAATTTCTCAAACAGTTGGAGAAAATCAAGAGATTGTTGTAACAATCCTGAACCAGCTGGCTGACTAGCTTCGCATGAAGTTTTACTTAGCTTTGTTAAGCTAAGTCATAGCCTCGCCAAAAGCTATAGCCTTCTCAAAAAGGCTAATGATGCCAAACAAATGCATAGCCTCGCCATGGGCTTTGGGCTAGATATGAAGAGCTGAACTATAGTGTCGTTGTACGCTACTAGATGGCTATATGAAGAGCTGAGCAATAGCTTCGCTATAAGCTCTTTATCCTCGCCAAAGGCATAACTTCGTCAATAAGCGAAGCTTCAGGTCATTTGACCTTTCTAAATCCTTGAGCAGATTTAAAAGAGAATATTCCCCTTGATTATCATCCTACTGATTTAGTGGAGATAATCAAGGGATTCAAATCCTTTAGTGATTCAAATATCTCGGTTAAAAGATATAATCTAGAGATTCAAATCTCTTAGTTAAAGGAGATAATCAACGAGATAAATTTCTTTTACTGTTAACAGCCTGGCAGGCTAGCTTCGCCATAGACTAAATTAGCCTTGTCATAGGCTGAATTAGCTTCGCCAAAAACTGAATAGCATTGCCTACGACTATTCTATCTTCATATGAAGATTGCAACAGCTGTATTTACAGCTATTAGCTGATTTTTAGGGATTTAATATCCCTTACTTGGCCTATAAATAGCCGATTTGCAGGCTGAGAGAGGTAACTCTTCAGCCAAAGAGAGCGAGAGAGAGAAAACAGAGAAGATCTCCTTCTTCATAACATGAACTTAAGTTCTCTAGCGTAAGGCTTTCAACAGCGACATGCTTTTTCCATAGTTCTTTGGACTAAATCAGAGTTCAACCACCCTGGTTCATCTGAACTTCACCAAGCTTCTCCACGGGCAAGGGAATTCTCGAACCAGGCGAGAAGGAATTCCCAGGCGGCAGATCCGGCTTCAATTTTTCGTGTGATTAACGGAACAAAGTGGTGACGCGCTGACCAAATTTTCACTTGCACACTTTTCTAGAAATCTCAAGAAGAAATATTTGTAATATTACTTGTAATTTCTCTTCAAAATTTTGTAAGTTTTCCCTTTCGATTTTTCAATGGAGAACATTGATAATATATAATACACGTTTAACTACCAGAGATACAATATGTAATCAATAATATATACAAGGGTTATTTTAACACTATAATCTTACCAATGCCTAACATGTTACAAGGGGGTTAACGTTATGATATCATATAAAATATGATTAAAACAATAATTATATTTACCCAGAAAGTGTTATGTGTGTGTGATATGAGTTCAGATAAATAATTTAATTATACATTAATGAAGTCAATTTATGTTATTAACATGTATCAAGTCTTACTTCCGTTATATGTATAATTTATACAAATAGTACAGTAACAAGACAGTTTAGTGATGACAAATATGAACATCTATATAAGAAATAAGCAGAAGTAATCCCAGTATTCTACAAATATGTTTACAGTGAATACATGAAACAGAGAGTACATGAGATGTAGTGTATTCGTGTACATGAATAGTGTGTCTGTAGAGAATATAGGAAAGACAAAGTATACATGTGACACGATGGTAAATAAGATACTAGAAGTGTAACAAGTATCTATAGACAATAATATACATGTATCGAGCATGTCATGTGGTTTATATAATAATAACAATCAATATCGCCTGATATTTAATCAATTTCTTCCAGTGCTCCATATCACTGACAGTTTATACCGGAACCCGTACTCCAGCCGAAACCATCCGAGCATGGCATACGAGTACCATTATTCGGACGAGAGAGTGACCAAATAACAAGTACTCCTGATATCACTATTGTTTTTACTGTTTTATTCTGTTAATTGGAAACTTAATGGTCAAAGAGTTCTAATCGGATGGGTGTATCCCGTGCATACCTCGGATCACGCCTTAAATAAACCCCTGGTTGTTGAGACCAGAGCCTCTGCTAAGCGGGAAGCAGAAAACGGGAAATGGGAGCTCATGAAGCTATATATAATCGGTAGCTAGCACTACCATCCCTGCAGTAGGATAAATATGGATCCAGTACATCCACCCGATAAGATTTAGTCAACTGTCAAGTCTTCCCCATCCACATGTTATCTTTATTATAATTAAACTACACAGTATATTAGGAATAAGAACAGTGCATGGTACATGTAACACGATAACAGGACATGAGCTCTATTGATAGCATGAAATAAGATAACGAGAAACAAGAAATGTGGGATTCTAGAGTTGACCCTCGTGGCTTAGATCCACGTGGCACTTAGTTCCACACATCGCATATCAACAGCACTCATATCCAGTAACACGAATATCATATCGATATCAGTAACAGGAAACAGTCATGTAACAAGAATATATGAATATCCATCTAGTAGGAACAATGATCCATACAACATGAATACAGGAATAATCCAAACATGCATACAGGTGAATCTATGTAACATTGAGATACAAATGAAATAATAATATCCCATATAATACAGGATCCATGTAACAAGTCTTCAAGTACATGCAATAACAGTATTCAATATAACAAGTATCTGCATGCAATAACAGTATCCCGTGTTCTAAAGTATCCGTGTAACGTTAATACTATTACATGTAAGAACAGTGGCCATGTAATGGTGATATAGTACATGAAATAATAGCATCCAAGAACATGATGTAACAGTGTCCAATGTATTAGTGGTTAGTCCGGTAAGGTGACAGTGTCAGCGTGATAGATGTAACGTGGATATATGTCAATATATCTACAAATCTATCAGTATTTGCAATACCACTTTTATGTTATTACTGTGAATGATATCATAAAGGAATTATATAATTATCTATTTTTAAATCATTACAACTATATTAATTTATTAATTACTAATACATTAATACTTATTTTATGTTTTATATTAAATCATGAATATTAATTTATAAACCACAATGTTTATCAATCACACCATATATTAATTAATGTGTTGTATCATTTACATGATTTGTTAGACGTTAAACACAATATACATGATTTATTAGACAGTAAATACAATTTACATGATTTATTAAATGATAAATATAATTTAATCAATTAATTTCTATTTAATAAACTAAAGTATAACTTATAAAAAAATAGTCACATAGCTAGTATAGGAATGTAGCTCATCTTTCTACGATCGCAACGGTTTAAGAATCGTCCAGATCGGACTCCGGATGCTCAAGATATCGCCTGAACACTAAAATCAATATAAACAGGTTAAAAATGTAATTTATATGGTTTAAACTGTAATAAAACTTATTTAATATGGGGGTTTATGTAAAATTACCTTTAATTGATTTTGAAGTGGGTTTGAGTTGCTATCGGGTTGGGTTCAAATCCACCACCCGAACCCATTTAGCTTAATTGGTCAAAGGTTTTTGGGTAATGGGTTTAATAGGTCGGGTTTGGATAATTAAGTTTGGGTTTGGGTTTGAATTGGGATCCAATAAAAGGAGGAGAGAGGGAGGGAAGACGAGGGAGAGAGCGCGAGAGAGAGACAGAGAGAGAGAGAGAGAGAGGAGATGAGAGAGACAGAGCAGAGAGAGAAAAGAAAAAGAGGGAAGAAAGAAGATAGGAAGAAAGAAAAGAGGAGAAAAGGAAAAGAAAGAAAAGAGAAGGAAAAAGATGAGTGAGGAGAGGAGGCCGGCAGCCAGTGGCCGGTCTGAGGCGGCGTCAGCAACCTGGCCGGGAGCCAGAGGGGGGCTGGCAGTTGTTGGGGCCCAGGTGGAGGAGGGCGGTGGTGTTGGAAGGGGTTGGTGATGGTGGTTGTGGGGATGGAATTGATGGTGATGAAGGTGGTGGTTGTAACGGTCCCAGGTTTAATCACCTCAACATCCATAATCATCAACCTAAGTGTTTATATAAATTAATTTCGGCTAACATCAGCCTACTTATTAATCTCATTTTCATCATATAGTTCATCTCAAGATCCATCAAATAAACATATACATAGGAGTGCTTCCCTGATATAATATTCTAACTCACAGTGACTAATAACATCAGAGTTTACAAAAAGAATCACATTCTATAATAAGTACATACTGTAGAGATATCAAAAAATTACTAAAGACAAAGCCTCAGACGCTAACTTCCCAGATGCGGAGATCGCTTCCAGCCTCAGACGCGAACCTCCCAGACGCGGAGGTCGCCAGACGCAGTCCTCGCGTTCCAATATCAGACGCGGAGGTCGCCAGACGCAGACCTCGCGTCCAACGTCAGACGCGGGGTCGCCAGACGCAGACCTCACGTTCCAATGTCAGACGCGAAGGTCGCCAGACGCAGGCCTCGCGTCCTTTGTCAGATCCGGACCTCAACCAGTTCCGCGTTTCAACTCAAACGCAAGCCTGAGCAGCTTCGCATTCCAACACAGACGCAAGCCTGTGAGCTCCGCGTCTCAACATCAGAGTGAGGTCCGCGTCCAGTGCGAGACCCGCATTTTTTGCTATAACTGACAGCCACGAATTTGGTCAGTTACACCCCATTTTCTCTCCACATAATAGAGAATAACTTCCCATTATGGAGAGATTTAAGGAGTTGGTTACACCCCCCTCTCTTTATGGAGAGATTTAAGGGGTTGGTTGCACCCCAATTCCTCTATAAATAGCTATGAATAGCTAGAGAAGAGAGAGGACGGCAGGGGGTTTTAGAAGGAGACCTCTCTAAGGGACCCCGGGGGGAGGGGACCTCTTCTAAAAGAGGCTCTGAGGGGACCTCTTCTAAAAGGGCTGAGGAGGAGAGTCCTGATGGAGGAATCCAAGAAGCCATGGGCAGAGGAGGAGAGCTACCTCAGTAGAGTTCGGCCTCGAAGATTTTGTAGCCTGAGAAGAGTTCAACTCTTTTTGTTAACTTGCTAAGTTCAAATTCTTTAAATCTCTTTGAGATTCTATTACTGATAGGAGCTGTGCTACTCCATCAGTAGATCCAAAGAGAGGATCCACAAGAGAAACTTGACGTTCGGCCAGTCAACGGAGAATAAGACTCACTCTCCACCGCCACCTGAAGAACCCAGCATTAAATAAAGAGGAGAATCAACCTGAGATTTTCTCTCTTTTGTAATCGGATGGTATTCGTTGTAATCTTCTATTCAAGTAAAAGAATTTTTCAATTGTGATCTTTTCCGACGTGTACAAGAGATTTTTCTCCCACCAAACAAGAGATGGCGACTTCGCTGGGGAGATTATCTTTCTCAACCAACGAGAAAGTGGTGGCGCAAGCCGACGTCAAGATGCTTGGATCCACAGTCGAATCGCTTGTGATCGAATTCGACTAAGAGAAGTTGAATTCCCCCTAAGCTTCGGGAATCTCCCGTGGAGATAACATGGTCAGCCCCAACGTCTCTTCAGAGACCAGCGTCATGACCCACGGTTAAGTTGGCAATAGAGACCAATCTCCCTCCATCCTTTTATCAAGGCACTTCCAGTTCCGGATACTGGGGGTTCTCAACAACCTCTTCAACTCAATCGGAATGCCGAGAGACGGTGAAGGCGTTGCACTCATCGTCAGCAGACAGGAGTGGCTGCAACAGCATATGTGGCCCACACTAATATCTCCTACGAGACCCGTGAGGCCAATGATGATGAAGGCAAATCTCGCCGCAAAACTCCTCCCAAGGCTCAACAAATCCAATTTGCAAGGGGTTCGCATCAACTCCTGCGAGCCAAACAGATTGCTAATCTTCGACAAAGACGCCAAGTTCACCATCAGCAAACAGAGTTCGCTTCACCCCTACGTTTCGGCACCAAACCCGAAGTTCGCTTTCAGCCCCACATTTCTGCAACAAAACGCGATGCTCGCGTTCACGAGCTGCGCGTTTCGGCGCCAAAATGTGAAGTTCGCGTCCAGTCTCTATCTGTGCCAAAACGCGAGAACGCGCGACCCACGTTCAGCCCAAGCCCGCGCCAAGACATGACCTTAGCGTGCGAGAGTCGCTGACAGTGTTAAAAGATGACCTTCACGTTTCTATTCAAAAGCGCAAGACACGCGTTTAGCAGGAGGCTACGCCAGAATGAGATCATCGCGTTTCACTTCAGAAACGCGAGGTTCGCGTTCAGCCCCAAGAGGCCATGTTCAAATATGAACTGAGAAGCTCTCATCCCATGGGTTTGAGTGCCATTGCGAGCAGTTCATATCGGCGGTGCTCTTTGATTGTCACTGCAACTTTCAGATGACTGAGCCGTCAGTTTTTAGCCTGTAAGGCTTCAAACTCAAACTCCTCCAAGAGACGCGGACCTCGCGTTCCAATGTCAGACGGGGAGGTCGCCAGATGCGGACCGCGTCCTTTTTCAGTCAAACGTGGAGGTCGCCAGACGCAGACCTCGCGTTCCAGACGTGGACCTCGCGTCCTTTCTTAGTCAAACGCGGAGGTCGCCAGATGCAGACCTCACGTTCCAATGTCAGACGCGGAGGTCGACAGACGCAGACCTCGCGTCCTTTCTCAATCAAACATGAAAGTCGCCAGACATGGACCTCATGTCCTTTCTCTGACGTGGAAACACGAGCCTGAGTAGAAGATTTGCTAAAAACCTTGAGGGACTTGGTCCCATTCTCTCCTCCAAAATCTCCTACCAATTCTCATCCACAGAATGGTAGGGCTACAAAAATACTTGTGTTCATCTCCCTAATGAAATGAACTGGGATTTGTCATGTTAACAATAAACCTCTGACAATGATTCATTAAAAATCCTCGCTGTTATATTGATACTACACTTCTAACAGCGAATTTTACACACCTCTAGAAAATCAATGATTGTCACGTTAATATTAAACCTCTGACAGTTCATTTTATTTTCCACCAAAATCCCCTACCAATTCTCTTCCATAGAGTGATAGGTCCACAAATATAATCATTGTTAAGTTTAATATCAAACCTCTGACAATAGAAAGTTTCAATACTCCCCAGCGAGTACTAACTTCGATTGTCACTCCTCTACATGGAGTCGCAAATCAATGATTATCAAGTTAACACTACACCTCTGACATTCCAAACTCCACTTGTCAATTCTCATTAATAGAATGACAAGTCCTCAAAATTGCTCATATCGCAAACCAACTATTGTCATGTTAACATTACACCTCTGACAAACTACTATTATGTTAACACTACACCTCTAATAGTGATTGAGTTGCTGCCAAGTTCAATATTAAACCTCTGACAGTCACTTTTTCTCAGGCTTCCATATCGAAGCTGAGACGAGCGATGCTAAGTTTAATATCACACCTCTAGCATTCAATTCATTGTTAAGTTCAACAATACACCTATGACAATGACTTTCCCTCGAACTTTCTATCGGAGTCGAGATGACCAATGCTAAGTTTAACATCACACCTCTAGCATTACCTCCACTGTCAAGTTTAGCACCACCTATGACAGTGATATCTTCAGTCTCCCCAACGAAACTGAAGTTCTTATGGAGCTAATTTAACAACACACCTCTAGCTCACATCCTTGTCAAGTTAATATCACACCTCTGACAAGTTCAATCTGATCCGTTAAGTTAATATCATACCTCTGACGGTAAAAAAATATTTAGATCCCTGACGGGTCTAGTCTTACTTGTCATTCTCTTCAATAGAATGACAGGTCCACTTAAATTGCTTAAATCACAAAATTTCATTACTGTTATGTATAACATTACACCTCTAATAATAAATCTTTATTTTCTAGGGAAATCAATATTTGTCATGTTAACAATTACCTCTGACAACTCATTCCCTAAAATCTCCTCCAAAATCTCCTACCAATTCTCTTCCATAGAATGGTAGGGCCACAAAAATACCTATGTTCATTCCTCCAATGAAATGAACTGAGATTTGTCATGTTAACAATAAACCTCTGACAAATCAGATTTTTCAATCCCCAGTGGATTCTGTCACGTTAATATTAAATCTCTAACAGTTCATTTTATTTTCCACCAAAATCCCCTACTAATTCTCTTCCATAGAGTGGTAGGTCCACAAATACAATCATTGTTAAGTTTAATATCAAACCTCTGACAATGGAAAGTTTCAATACTTCCCAGCGAGTGCAACCTTCATTTGTGGCTCCTCTACATTGAGTCACAAATCAACCAAATTGTCAAGTTAATACTACACCTCTGACATTCCAAATTTTACTTGTCAATTCTCATCAATAGAATGACAGGTCATCAAAATTGCTCATATTGCAAATCAATGATTGTCAAGTTAACACTACACCTCTGACATTCCAAACTCCACTTGTCAATTCTCATCAATAGAATGACAAGTCCTCAAAATTGCTCATATCGCAAACCAACTATTGTCATGTTAACATTACACCTCTGACAAACTACTGTTATGTTAACACTACACCTCTAATAGTGATTGAGTTGCTGCCAAGTTCAATATTAAACCTCTGACAGCCACTTTTCCTCAGGCTTCCATATCGAAGCTGAGACGAGCGATGCTAAGTTTAATATCACACCTCTAGCATTCAATTCATTGTTAAGTTCAACAATACACCTATGACAATGACTTTCCCTCGAACTTCCTATCAGAGTCGAGATGACCAATGCTAAGTTTAACATCACACCTCTAGCATTACCTCCACTGTCAAGTTTAGCACCACCTATGATAGTGATATCTTTAGTCTCCCCAACGAAACTGAAGTTCTTATGAAGCTAAGTTAACAGTACACCTCTAGCTCACATCCTTGTCAAGTTAATATCACACCTCTGACAAGTTCAATCTGATCCGTTAAGTTAATATCACACCTCTGACGGTAAAGAAATATTTAGATCCCCGACGGGTCTAGTCTTACTTGTCATTCTCTTCAATAGAATGACAGGTCCACTTAAATTGCTTAAATCACAAAATTCCATTACTGTTATGTTAAACATTACACCTCTAACAGTAAATCTTTATTTTCTAGGGAAATCAATATTTGTCATGTTAACAATTATCTCTGACAACTCATTCCCTAAAATCTCCTCCAAAATTCCTTACCAATTCCCATCCATGGAATGGTAGGACCACAAAAACTTGTGACTATTTTTCAGTGAAATAAACACAGATCAACATGCCAACTTAACATTATACCTCTGGTATATTCACTGTTAAGTTAACATTAAATCTCTAACAGTGATTTCCCTCAATTTCCCCAGTGGAATAAATTACAAATTGAACCTGTCATGTTAACATCACATCTCTGACAGTATTACTTTGATGTATCCCGGGGGTAAAACTTCAACTTGTCAATTCTCTTCAATAGAATGACAAGTCCACTCAAAATACTGTTATGTTCAAAATCACACCTCTAACAGTAGACAAATCCCGGTCAAGTTAACATCACACCTCTGACCAAACTTGCTCCACTCGCAAGACAAATCCCGGTCAAGTTAACATCACACCTCTGACCAAAATTTCAACTTGTCAGTTCTCTTCAATAGGACGGCGAGTCCATCAAACTGCATAAATCGCAGAATCTCTTGGTCAAGTTAATACTACACTTCTGACCAAAGTTGCTCATATCGCAAAATTAATCGCTGTTAAGTTAAAATTACACCTATGACAGTGATCTCCTCGATTTTCTCTGTGAAAACGAGATCTTTCAATGCTAAGTTAAACATCACACCTCTAGCATGCATTTCATTGTTAAGTTAACATTACACCTATGACAATGATATTCTCTCAATTTTCTCAGTGAAAATGAGACTTTCATGGTGCTAAGTTAATATCATACCTCTAGCACACATCTTTATCAAGTTAATATCACACCTCTGACAATTCAATTTGCTCAAATTGCAAACCCAAACCCGTTACGTTAACATTACACCTCTGACGGTAAAAATCTTCATGGATCCTCAACAAATCCAATCTCGCTTGTCATTCTCGTCAATAGAATGACAGGTCCACTTAAATTGCGTGGATCACAAAATCAATCGTTGTTATGTTAATATTACACGGCAAACTTTCATTCCCAGCAGAGTACTAGTCATGTTAATATTAAACCTCTGACGATAGACTCTGGCATAAATCCCCAGCGGATCAAACTCCACTTGTTATTCTCATCAATAGAATAACAAGTCCACAAAACTTGTTCAAATCACAAGTCATGATCCCACTGTCAAGTTAAACATCACACCTCTGACAGTAACCTTCTCAAATTCTCCCAGTAGAGTTATTTAATTTGCCAAGTTAATATCACACCTTTGGCAATTAAAACTCTTTCAAAGAAGCTTTGAGCGTGAACTTCGCGTCTCAAGTACAGAGCCACGTCTCAATGAACTTAAGAGTTGCGTCTCAACAGCAAGTAAAGGCTGTGTCTCTCAGAAATTAAGAGCCACGTCTGTACAACAATTGAGAGTCGCGTCTCAACTTTGGTGAAGTTCGCGTCTCCACTTGATCAGTGTGCGAGAACCGTGTCTGTGAGAGCTGCATCCTCTCCCCCCAATACAAAGAGTATATCTCTGATACTACAATCAGTTCAATAGTACACTGACAAGAGCAATTGACAACTCCACTGGTTCAACAGTACACCAAGCAACCAATGCTCATAACAAGTGCTAGACTGAGTTTCTAAAACACTTGTGATGATCTTTTCTGGAGGCTTCAAGAAGTTCAACAGTACACTCATGAAGTTCACCATCCAGACAGGATCGAGCTCAGGGCACCTCAGAAGACTGCCTCGCAGAAGAATGCCAGTCTGATTACAGGAAGCCTAGATTCAACTAAAGTCCAAAGTATTTCGAAATCTGTCTCAGCTAACTGCGGAATATCGAAAACTTTGGCGGGGGTTCTGTAGAGATATCAAAAAATTACTAAAGACAAAGCCTCAGACGCTAACCTCCCAGATGCGGAGCTCGCTTCCAGCCTCAGATGCGAACCTCCCAGACGCGGAGGTCGCCAGACGCAGTCCTCGCGTTCCAATATCAGACGCGGAGGTCGCCAGACGCAGACCTCGCGTCCAATGTCAGACGCGGAGGTCGCCAGACGCAGACCTCGCGTCCAATGTCAGACGCGGAGGTCGCCAGACGCAGACCTCGCGTTCCAATGTCAGACGCGAAGGTCGTCAGACGCAGGCCTTGCGTCCTTTGTCAGATGCGGACCTCAACCAGTTCCGCGTTTCAACTCAAACGCAAGCATGAGCAGCTTCGCGTTCCAACACAGACGCGAGCCTGTGAGCTCCGCGTCTCAACATCAGAGTGAGGACCGCGTCCAGCGCGAGACCCGCATTTTTTGCTATAACTGACAGCCACGAATTTGATCAGTTACACCCTATTTTCTCTCCACATAATAGGGAATAACTTCCCATTATGGAGAGATTTAAGGAGTTGGTTACACCCTCTCTCATTATGGAGAGATTTAAGGGGTTGGTTGCACCCCAATTCCTCTATAAATAGCTATAAATAGCTAGAGAAGAGAGAGGACGCAGGGGGGTTTTGGAAGGAGACCTCTCTAAGGGACCCCGGGGGGAGGGGACCTCTTCTAAAAGAGGCTCTGAGGGGACCTCTTCTAAAAGGGCTGAGGAGGAGAGTCCTGATGGAGGAATCCAAGAAGCCATGGGCAGAGGAGGAGAGCTACCTCAGCAGAGTTCGACCTCGAAGCTCTTGTAGCCTGAGAAGAGTTCAACTCTTTTTATTAACTTGTTAAGTTCAAGTTCTTTAAATCTATTTGAGATTCTATTACTGATAGGAGCTGTGCTACTCCACCAGTAGATCCAAAGAGAGGATCCACAAGAGAAACTTGACGTTCGGTCGGTCAACGGAGAACAAGACTCACTCTCCACCGCCACCTGAAGAACCCAACATTAAACAAAGGGAGGATCAATATCCTCCCTCCCTTGTAGTAGGAGTATAAGTTCGTTGTAATTTTTCAATTGATTCAAGGAAACTTTACGCTAATTTTTCTCCCACCAAACACATACGTCATCGTAGGAGAACATCCTTGCAGCTGTAACGCCCCGATCCCAAGGATATGGAGACGTTATGGCGACGTACATACGCGAGGTGGAAACACCCTCACGCGTACGTTAAGCCTCAGTACAGGACATAGCTTCCATATACACAAGGGTTCCAGCAGGAAATAAGTATAAGAATACCTGCAGAAAGAGGTTAGTGATCATAATAGGTATCAAAATAGGGATAAAGAAGATAACAGAAATAAATCATAAAGATACCTATGAAGGATCTCGATGGTGAGTCTCCTCTGTGACTCCAATGGACTATCTGACAATACGATAACTCGGATCTCCAACCTGGGCATGCAAACCCAGGGTCGTCAGAAAGCGACCTAATGAGTGGTAAAATGAAGGAGGCAATAATATGTACTATAATAATACAAGCACAATAATAATAGATAAGACATGCTGTTGTAATAGTGATACCATATCCTAAGCATATAATAAGCATATAAGTAGCAGCAGAAGTATCTAAACATGAAAGATAAAAGCATGTTATCTTTTAATACCATCACTACCTAGCCGGTTATCATCTGGTCATGTCTTTAGGCGTGTCCGGTTTATATCATAAATACTGTCGTCTAGTGGTGATGTGATAGCAGTGACCATACATGTGGGCATATGAAAACAGAATAGATGCAATGCAGAACATGCGTAGTATGCCACCACAGAAAGAGTAATATGTACCAGACAAAGTAACAGATATCCATGTAACATGATAGCGGATAAATTATCAGGACCAGTAACAAGATAGCATACATGTGTCAGGCAAGTCATGTCATTTAGACAATAGTAGCAATCAGTACCACCTGGTATTTTAATCAATCTCTTCCAGTATCCCATACCACTGGCAGTTCATACTGGAGCCCGCACTCCAGTCGAACCCATCCGGACATGGCATACGGGTACCATTATCCAAACGAGAGAGTGGCCAAATAACAAGTGTTCCCGACATCACTATTGTGCATACTGTTTTCTTATGTTAATTGGAAACCCATGGTCGAGGAGCTCTTATCGGGTGGGTGTATCCCGTGCGTACCCGGGACAACAGCCTTAAACAGATCCCTAGCTGCTGAGACCAGGGCCAGCCCGCTAGGGCTGTAACATGTAACGTGAATCTCAATGAGCTAAAACATAACGGGAAATGGGAGCTCATAAGTAACAGATGGTAGCCAGCACTACCCCTTCCCCTGCAGTGGGACAAACAATATGGATCCAGTACATCCACCCGATATGATCTTATCAACCGTCAAGTCTCCCCCATACCCAAGTTAGCTTTATGCTCTGATATGTCAAGTATACAATGTAACAAGAATAATTACAGTACATGATACGGGTAACATGATAACAGGACCTGAGCTCTGTTGATAGCATAGAACAATATAACGGGAAACGAGAACAATAGATGTGGGATTCCACATATCGCATATCAACAGCTCTCATGTCCAGTAACGAGAATATCCATAGCAGTATAACGGGAAATAATCATGTAACCGGAATACAGGAAGATACATGCAACAATAATACGTGCAATATGCACGGTGATCTATATGACAAGAATATAAATACAAATAATGCATGTATACCGGTGAATATATATCACAGTGCTTCATGAACATGCTCTACTAGTGTCATGTGTAACCGTGATGTGTAAACATGACATAACTGGGTACCGAGCATCCATGTAACGATGATCACACTAATATGACATGCGGTAGTCTGTGAATTGGTATATCCGTGTACCAGTGGAACATATATGTGTAACAATAATCCGTGTAACAGATCTGTGTGTCACTAGTACATGTAATCATAGTGGTCAGTGTATAATGGAGTACCATGTCCAGGATACCAGTGCATGAAATCAGGGTGTCTAGCACTCATGTCTAGTGACAGTGTAGTGTCATAGAGTCTCTGTGGAGCAGTATACATGTAACGATAGTTATCTAACTAGGATATAATACATGATATGATAGTGTATTCTTGCACTAGTGGCCCGGATGTCAGTGGTACATGAACATGACATGATAGATCTCCAGCGTAACAATTAACGTCTTTTAGTTACTCAAGTTTTAGTTACTGATCATAAATCAAGTAAAAGAATGATTAGCGTGTTTCAAGAGCAGTCAGGCATATTCTAATTACAGTGTTTATTACAGTGTTTTAATAATATTTACAATTTATTAAATATTAACAATAGGGATTTACTGGTACTCATGTTTTATTTAAATAAAGCAACTAAGTGTAATCAATATGATAAAACTACAATTTATAAAATAATAACACTCACAAACTGGCCTTGGGAAGGTAGTTCTCTTTTCCACGATCACAACGGTTCCAGAATCGTCCAAATCGGAGTCCGGATGCTCCAGATATCGCCCGAATACTAAATCATAACAAAAAGGGTTAAATATGTAATAAAATATTGAAATGCAAATAATACATAATAGCAGGGGGTTTCCTGTAATTTTACCTTTATTGGGTTTCGAAGCGGGTTTGGGTAGCTCGCGGGTCGGGTTTGGATCCAATACCCAAACCCGTAATTTAAGTGAAATGGGTAACGGGTTATTGGGTTTAGGGTAGTGGGTTATCGGGTCGGGCAACCCAATTAGTTATTGGGTTCGGGTTCCACCCGAACCCAACAACAACAATAGCGGCAGCAGCGGCTGTTGTTGCTGCCGCGCGCGCAAGCCGGCCAGCCCTGCTGGCCGACGGCAGGAGGGGCCCACCGGCGGCGGTCACGGCCGCCGGCGGCGCGGCTGTAGGTCAGGCTGGGGAGAGGATGAGGAGAGAGAGAAAGTGAAAGAATGAGAGAGAGAGAAAAGAAGAAGCAGCAGCTGGAGAAGAAGAAGAAAAAGAAGAAAGAAAAAGAAAAGAAGAAGAAATGAAGAAGAAGAGGGAGAGGTGGCGCGGTGGCCCGGCCGGCCGGGCTGGGGCGCGGCGTGCCGGCGGCGGCCGGCGGCCTGGTCGGGATTCGCCCCTTGTTAGGTCGCGCAGAGAGAGGGAGAGATGGTTAGGGAGTTTAATTAGAGAGAGAGTGGAAGAATTAGAGAGAGAGTTAGAGAGAAGGGAGGGTTTGAGAGAATTAGAGAGAGTTAGGGGAGAGAGAGGGAGGATTTAACGCAGGGGGCAGGCGGTGGAAGTGATGTCGGTGGAGGAGGCTTCCAGAGAAAGGAAAGAAAAAGAAAAGAAAAGAAAAGGTTTTAAACTTAATAAAATAATATTATTTAATTCGGCCCAAAATTCGACTAACTCCGAACGGTACCCAAAAATTACAGAAAATAGGGAATATTATCCTGAGACGTAGTATGAAAACGGTTTGGCAGAATTCAATCTGGTTTGTCAATTAAAAATTCCGGAGTGTCTCGCCGATACCGGGCGACACCGGTTTGGTCGGATTTTCGATAAATTCAGAAAAATCCCTAAAAATATTCTAACGTAGATAATCTAATTTTAAGACACATGGTGAAAGAGAATCCTCAAAATACAACTCCGTTTGTGAAAGAAAAATCGTAAAGCCTATTATCGGTATCGGTCGACACCGACTACGGAGATTTTTCAAAATAATCCAGAAAAATTCCAGAAAATCCTAAAAATCTATAATATTAGAAAATGATATTTGAAACTGAAATCAGCTCAAACGGACTACCACGGAGGTCAAATCAATTTTGTACGTCGTATCGCATACTGATACTGTGATACGTACACCAGGGAGCAGGGGGTTACATTTCTCCCCACCTTATAAAAAAATTTCGTCCTCGAAATTTCAATCAGGTGTGAGAACAATATTTCGAACCCCAAAGCCGAAATGTTGCGGGTCTACGACACTTCCGCTGCACACTCTGCTATCTATAAGGGACTTGGGATGGAGAAGTATGGTAGTGAACGAATACTAACGGATTGGAAGCAAGGAGAGGAAAAGAAAGCAAGAAGGAAATCAGATATTCTGGTGGACAACTATAAGTAAGGAATACTAAAGAGTCAAGGAATGAATTGTCAATGACATGGTATTCTTGTACTCTTTACTGGAATCCCAAATTCAGATACAGACGAGCGTGAATCTGAATCTGGTTGTACTATTGGTAAGAGCTCGAGTATTGACCCAGGTGGTTACCCACACCAGGTGTGAACCTAGGCTCTGATACCACTATGTAACGCCCCGATCCCAAGGATATGGAGACGTTATGGCGACGTACATACGCGAGGTGGAAACACCCTCACGCGTACGTTAAGCCTCAGTACAGGACATAGCTTCCATATACACAAGGGTTCCAGCAGAAAATAAGTACAAGAATACCTGCAGAAAGAGGTTAGTGATCATAATAGGTATCAAAACAGGGATAAAGAAGATAACAGAAATAAATCATAAAGATACCTATGAAGGATCTTGATGGTGAGTCTCTTCTGTGACTCCAATGGACTATCTGACAATACGATAACTCGGATCTCCAACCTGGGTATGCAAACCCAGGGTCGTTAAAAAGCGACCTAGTGAGTGTTAAAATGAAGGAGGCAATAATATGTACTATAATAATACAAGCACAATAATAATAGATAAGACATGCTGTTGTAATAGTGATACCATATCCTAAGCATATAAGTAGCAGCAGAAGTATCTAAACATGAAAGATAAAAGCATGTTATCTTTTAATACCATCACTACCTAGCCGGTTATCATCTGGTCATATCTTTAGGCGTGTCCGGTTTATATCATAAATACTGTCTTCTAGTGGTGATGTGATAGCAGTGACCATACAGGTGGGCATATGAAAACAGAATAGATGCAATGCAGAACATGCGTAGTATGCCACCACAGAAAGAGTAACATGTACCAGGCAAAGTAACAGATATCCATGTAACATGATAGCGGATAAATTATCAGGACCAGTAACAAGATAGCATACATGTGTCAGGCAAGTCATGTCATTTAGACAATAGTAGTAATCAGTACCACCTGGTATTTTAATCAATCTCTTCCAGTATCCCATACCACTAGCAGTTCATACTGGAGCTCGCACTCCAGTCGAACCCACCGGACATGGCATACGGGTACCATTATCCAAACGAGAGAGTGACCAAATAACAAGTGTTCCCGACTTCACTATTGTGCATACTGTTTTATTATGTTAATTGGAAACCCATGGTCGAGGAGCTCTTATCGGGTGGGTGTATCCCGTGCATACCCGGGACAACGGCCTTAAACAGATCCCTGGCTGCTGAGACCAGGGCCAGCCCGCTAGGGCTGTAACATGTAACGGGAATCTCAATGAGCTAAAACATAACGGGAAACGAGAGCTCATGAGTAACAGATGGTAGCCAGCACTACCCCGTCCCCTGCAGTGGGACAAATAATATGGATCCAGTACATCCACCCGATATGATCTAATCAACCGTCAAGTCTCCCCCATACCCAAGTTAGCTTTATGCTCTGATATGTCAAGTATACAATGTAACAAGAATAATTACAGTACATGATACAGGTAACATGATAACAGGACCTGAGCTCTGTTGATAGCATAGAACAATATAACGGGAAACGAGAACAATAGATGTGGGATTCCACATATCGCATATCAACAGCTCTCATGTCCAGTAACGGGAATATCAATAGCAGTATAACGGTAAATAATCATGTAACCGGAATACAAGAAGATACATGCAACAATAATACATGCAATATGCACGGTGATCTATATGACAAGAATATAAAGACAAATAATGCATGTATACCGGTGAATATATATATCACAGTGCTTCATGAACATGCTCTACTAGTGTCATGTGTAACCGTGATGTGTAAACATGACATAACTGGGTACCGAGCATCCATGTAACGATGATCACACTAATATGACATGCGGTAGTCTGTGAATTGGTATATCCGTGTACCAGTGGAACATATATGTGTAACAATAATCCGTGTAACAGATCTGTGTGTCACTAGTACATGTAATCATAGTGGTCAGTGTATAATGGAGTACCATGTCCAGGATACCAGTGCATGAAATCAGGGTGTCTAGCACTCATGTCTAGTGACAGTGTAGTGTCATAGAGTCTCTGTGGAGCAGTATACATGTAACGATAGTTATCTAACTGGGATATAATACATGATATGATAGTGTATTCTTGCACTAGTGGCCCGGATGTCAGTGGTACATGAACATGACATGATAGATCTCCAGTGTAACAATTAACGTCTTTTAGTTACTCAAGTTTTAGTTACTGATCATAAATCAAGTAAAAGAATGATTAGCGTGTTTCAAGAGCAATCAGACATATTCTAATTACAGTGTTTATTACAGTGTTTTAATAATGTTTACAATTTATTAAATATTAACAATGGGGATTTACTGGTACTCATGTTTTATTTAAATAAAGCAACCAAGTGTAATGAATATGATAAAACTACAATTTATAAAATAAAAACACTCGCAAACTAGCCTTGGGAAGGTAGTTCTCTTTCCCACGATCGCAACGGTTCCAGAATCGTCCAAATCGGAGTCCGGATGCTCCAGATATCGCCCGAATACTAAATCATAACAAAAAGGGTTAAATATGTAATAAAATATTGAAATGCAAATAATACATAATAGCAGGGGGTTTTCTGCAATTTTACCTTTATTGGGTTTCGAAGCGGGTTTGGGTAGCTCGCGGGTCGGGTTTGGATCCAATACCCTAACCCGTAACTTAAGTAAAATGGGTAACGGGTTATCGGGTTTAGGGTAGTGGGTTATCCGGTCGGGCAACCCAATTAGTTATTGGGTTCGGGTTCCACCCGAACCCAACAACAACAGCAGCGGCAGCAGCGGCTGTTGCTGCTGCCGCGCGCGCAAGCCGGCCAGCCCTACTGGTGTTGACACTTAAAAAAGAAAAGATTCTTACTGGCTTGAACAATGTCTAAACTTGTTGACATTTACAAAAGACAAGTGACAGACGAGCTGAAGACCAGTTTTTACCCATCTCCGAGGGACAGGGAAGCAACTTGGACTCCACTGATCCAGCAAGCAGACAGTGAACCCGGATTGTTTCTGAACAGACCTCAGCAGGTCTAAGGTGCTAGTACTTAGCACCACATGAGCCCAAAGGGATAGCCTCGCTTGAGAGGTTAGGATCATCCAACTCTGCCTTGAAGCCATTCAGAGCCTCGCCAGGAAGCTAACTTATAGCTTCGCCACAGAAGACGTCTAGCTCCGCCGAAAAGCCTCTTTTCGGACTTCGCCAAGAAATTGCCTCCAGCTCCGCTATGAGTTCAAAGCGGGCAGCGCCGTTATCGGTCTGCTATGGTCAACCTATGACCAATCAAATCTCCGGATGAGATCGGATCAATATCAAATCCAATCAAGATCAAATCTGAGATCAAATTTGGCAGTTGATTGCCACAATCTCTTGACTCTCCTAAAACGAGTAAGAAGATCAGGGAAAATCCTCCAACGATATGGAAAGGATCAAAACAGATCAAGAAGATCAACCGAACTGCCATTCCTAGCTTCGCAGAAGCTGATCCTAGCCTCGCAGTAAGGCTACTTTCCAGATTTAAACAGATTTGATTCAATCTGTTTCCATATCTTCAAGGGACGATTATACCCTTGCTCTCCTTATAAATAGCCCATCAGGGGTACAAGGAGAGAAGAGGCAAGGATATCTCCAGAAACAAAGCTTTTTTGTGACAACACGCACAAGAGGACTCCACAAGCAGAGGCTTCTTCACGACGCACCGTGCGCTCTTGAATTCAGAGACTTTTAGAGAATTGCTTCTCTAATCAAGGTGCTGATACCCTAATACCTTCTTCTCAAGGAATCTCCGGAACCAGGCGAGAAGGAATTCCTAATTGAAGGCGGTTTTGAGAAGTAGTAAGAGGGTTCTACCAACCTTCTATTCTCTGATTCCCGGAACCAGGCGAGAAGGGAATCTCATCGCTCGCATCGTCAAAGGGACAAAGTGATCGCGCGCTGACCAGACTCCTATCGGCACACTTCTCCAGAATCTCTGAGGAGATCTACTTGTAATCTTTTTAAGAATACTTGTAATTTTGCTCCTCAACCCTTTTTATTGTAAGTTTTCCCCTTTTGCAAATCGATGGAAAACAAGATGGCGACTCCGCTGGGGAGGAAATTCTCCACTGCCGAGAATCAAGTGTCGCAATGCGGCGAACAGACCTTCGGGTCTAACTCTGAAATCAGAAAAGCTGGTGCAGTCAGAGCCTCTCTGGCTAAATCTTCAAGGAAAGTCTCTGCGGAGACAGAAAAGGTTCTCTGCGAACCTACTGCGGTTCTCTGGCGCAACAAGGAAGCACGCCCGCAGTCCAAGTCCTTCAC
Source organism: Agave tequilana (assembly GCA_038442645.1). Taxonomy (NCBI): domain Eukaryota; kingdom Viridiplantae; phylum Streptophyta; class Magnoliopsida; order Asparagales; family Asparagaceae; genus Agave; species Agave tequilana. Next base: position 118,819 of record JAVJIF010009445.1, read on the forward strand.
TTTTGAGAATCTGGTCGTTCAATTCGACCAAGGAAGATTTGAAGAAGTCCTCTCTGGGGGTGGCCTAATGCTTCGAACACGGAAGCATAAGACGGTCTCCACGACTAAGGTTTCGGAATAGAAACCAGAACCAGAATTCTGCCAACACCCTTCAGCCTCGCGTGTGGCTAATCAGGTTCCTTGCGAACCTAAGTATCCTCTGCCAAAGCGGATGTGGAGGCCTAAACAGAAGACTCTGGCTGAAGCTTCAGGCGTAGCTACGCCAAAACCGCGCCTATCTCGCAAAGAAAAACGTAAGATGCCGGTTTGCTCCTACAATGCTGCCAACTATGAAGTCACGACGGCAATCATACCGTCGCCCAATTCAAGAGCAGCAACGCATTCTGTCAGCCTTGTTCATACAAGCGAAGCTACTGTACCTCAGCGTACTCACTGGGTTCATCCCCTTCGCAGCAGCATAGCGGGTAAAGCACCACAGGGTGCTCCGCTCTCTGGTTCGTCAAGCGCTAAGTTCGCGCCTATTGGTAAAGCTAGAACTCAAGCACTACTCAGTGCTAATCCTTTCTGCAGGGATAAAAGGAACAAGACATTCTCCTATGCGCTATCCAAGGGTGCTTCTGCACCAGATCGTTTAAGCCCAACTGGGTCTGACCTGCGGGAATTCTTGACGAACAAACGGAAGTCGAAATCTTTTCGAACTACTTCCCCCTGTTGTCAGCTGGTGACCGTCCACTCGGTCCATTGCCGGCTGGGACCAATCCCTGCCACTCCTCCAGGACGACGATCAGTTTTTGATCGATTGTCGGTACAGGCCCCGAGGGAGCATCGTAAAAGGAGCATCTCGCGGGATCCACCCTCTGCATCCGTCAACATGATCGGAAGAGGACGAGATTTACGAGGGGAAGACAAACATCTGATGACACCCCCTGCAGCTCCCCAGATCCAGATTACAGCCCAGGCTTAGGCGACGTCTTGGTGCATGAAGAGGGTGTTTTTCAAAACACCAGATCTAGGGTGGCGATACCCTATAATTATGAACAACCTTCCTCCTCAACGGCCCTAGCCTCGCCGGGGCCCAGGAGAGCACTCCGGCCATCGGATGAAGAGGACGAAGACAGTGGGTACGCCTCTTCGGCGACAGTTAGCTCAGTGCGAACAGACAGAGCATCAGTCAATATGGCTGATAACACTAATGACGACCTTCGTCGGCGCCTGGAAGCTCAGGAACAAACTTCCAAAACCCAGTAAGAGGCCCTGGACAATATTCAACAGATGCTTGCTCGACTCCTCAGCAATCGGAATGACAATGATGCCGGGAGCAATCACGATGAGGAGGAACATTTCAGCAATGAGCAGCCAAAGACGGAAAAATCCAAAGAGGGTTCTTCCTTAGACGCCGAAGTCCTCAAAGGCCTCCAGGCTCAAATCGCATCCCTAACTCAAAGGGATGAATTAAAGAAAGTAGGGGCAGTCCGTCCTTACCCATTGGAGTGGGATTCGGTGCCATATCCACCGAAGTTCAAACCACCAACGTTGCATACGTATGATGGTAAGAGTTCACCAAATCAGCACATCTACTACTTCCGGTCTCAGACTGGTAATGTTATAAGCAACGACGCCATCATGGCTAGGCTGTTCATTGGCACCTTAAAGGGGGTGGCATTTGACTGGTTCTGAAGTCTCCCTCCGGGCTCTATCAATTCCTGGATCGACCTGGAAACCTGGTTCCTCTCTCGTTTCTATGAGGACGATACCGAGGTAACCATGAACAAGCTCCTCTCCACGGTGCAGAAGAAAAGCGAATCCGTCCGTGACTGCATTGAGCGGTTCAGAAACTTATCCTTGATGTGCCCAGCAGGGATGCCGTTACCCATGCTCTTGCAGACGTGCAGGCACAACTTCCTGGACCAAGTAGAAGTTCGCATGGGGGCTGTCAAGGCCCACACTTGGAAAGAATTGGTCGAACAAGCTGAGATAGCCGAAAAGTCGGCTAAAAAGTTCGAACCATCCACCCCTAGAGGCAAATGGGGTATGAACAGTAAAGGACGTAGCGACCTACCGCAGTCTTCTCAAGCCAAAGGGAAAGAGACTATGTCTGTGGAGTTATCCGGGGACGTGCAGTCAAAGGCCAAAAAGAGTGGCTTCAATAATCAGGAGCCTAAGTTCCCTCCAAAACAGTACTCCTTCAAAGACGATCAGGTGGTCACGATATTCCATTTGCTCCACAAAGAGAATAAAATGAAGCTACCAGACGCTCGGCGTCCTGATGAGATAGGACGCACAAATGACCCCAAATACTGTCTCTACCACAGAATGATTCACCATCCTACTGACAAGTGCTATGTCCTCAAGGACAGAATTCAAGCCTTGATCGATGCCGAGGTTCTGACATTGAAGACGGAGCAGAAGAAAGTCACTGTCAATATGGTGACTCTCGAGTTCGGCAGCACCCAAAAGGTCACAGTTCCTGACAGGACCTATCCAGCCCCTGCGCCACGGTTGGACGTCAAGCATCCTCCAGCTACAACTCAAAAAAATAAGGGTCTTGTTCCCTTAGCATTGAAGACAGGAGAAGTCATGTGGATACACCCAGACCTCGTCCAAGACGTGCAGTGGGATTCAAAGAAGCCTAAGTCAAAGGGCAAATCTTGCAATGTCATCTCCATCCTGCCAGACGACGACAATCTTACATCGGCTTCCCTCAGTGATTCTGAAGGAGAAAAGCATGCTTGCGCAGCGCAAGCCGATGCGCCTCAACAGACGGGCACCCGATCCGGAAAATCATACTTGAGGCAGTATGAAAAGTCTACTGACGAGATACAACAGCAAACAACGTCAGTACCAATGTCAGCACCCACTCCAATTCCAATTAAGGGAAAAGAGAGGCCTAAGGAGGTACGATTCGACCACGTGTTGAAGAAACCATCAGGCCAAGGGTTTGATACGCCCTTTCGGTTTGACATATTGGCTCAACTGGCCAATATCCCAGCTCGTATCACTATACACGAGCTCCTTCACCTCTAAAAAGAGACAAGAGAAGCACTCAGGGATGCGCTAGCCAATCCAGAGTCCTTTCTGACATGCATGCCTGAGGTCCCTAACGACGACGTTCAGTCTCCTTGCCCAGAATGTCATCATACACAATCCAAGGTGCATGCTATTACATTCACGGCGGAAGATATGCTTCTTAAAGACAACAAGCACGATCGACCTCTGTACTACACCGGATATATCGGTTCAACGTGCATTGAAAGAATACAAGTCGATCCGGGGTCCGCACTCAGCATCATCCCCAAAAGGCTTCTCTACTTCCTCGGCATACCGCTGTATAGGTTGTCCGCAACCACTACTACAATATACGGTTTCAATGCCAGAAGCAGTCACCCACTTGGGAAAATCGGCTCCGTTGCAGAATTGGGAGCCTGAAGTCAGAAGTGACATGCTATGTCATTGACGCTAACACATCATATAACCTGCTGCTAGGACGACCATGGATCCATGCCAACTGGATCGTTCCCTCTACTCTGCACCAATGCTTCAAATATGTTGAAGATGACGCGACAGTACAAACTGTCTTTGCTGAGAAGCAACCATTCAAAGGGGTGGAGAATTACTTCACCGACGCTCTCCTGTATCAAGAGGCCGGTGGAACACATAAAGAACCATTGCCGGACGATGATGAAAGTGGCAATGAGGCAGATTCAGAATCCGAAGCAGGCATGCCAGCCATTCTGATTGGTGAACCAATTATAGCATGTCTCAACAATCCCCAATGTAATACTCCTTCAGAGGATGAAGACATCAAGAGGTACCTCACAAAGCCTCCAGTCTTAGAGGCCCCTACATCAGGGAAACCATTCTTGCTTTATGTAAAAGCTATGGACTACTCTCTCGGTGCCCTCCTTGCTCAAAGGACGACAATGGTCACGAGCAGGCCATTTATTATCTGAGCAGGACTCTGATAGGGGCGGAATCTCGCTATAATCCTATCGAGAAGGAGTGCTTAGCTCTTGTCTTTGCCGTTCAGAAGACACGACATTATTTGATCGACCAAACCATACATGTCATCTCCAGAGTGAACCCATTGCGTCTCCTTATGACAAAGCCAGGATCACTGAATTCAAGATTAGCTAAATGTGCACTTCTTTTGTCTCAATACGACATGATCTTTACCCCTCAGAAGGCGGTTAAAGGTCAGGCCCTAGCAGAGTTCTTGGCTGCTCATCTAGTTTCGGAATATTCAAAACTTCACGAGGATATTCCAGATGAAGTCTTCAACTCCAATGTAACCTCAGAGGAGGAAGTGTGGCAGATGTTCTTCGATGGAGCATCGCGAATGGGCCCTAAAGGCAAGATCATTGCCGGAGTGGGGGTTGTGTTTATCTCCCCACAGAATCATGTCCTTCCCAGAGCATTTTCTCTGACGGAATCATGCTCCAACAATGTAGCAGAATATAATGCCCTGCTCATTGGTCTTCAGCTTGCCCATGGAATGGGGGTACGCTACCTCGAAGCTTACGGCAATTCAAAATTGATCATCAATCAGGTTAAAGGCGAATACGAAGTTCGCCACGAGGACTTGGTGCCTTATTATCACACGGCCATTGAATTGGCTGACCTATTTAAAGGTTTCTACATCGGGCACGTGTCTCGATCCCAGAATACCAAGGCGGACGCTCTTACTGCATTAGCAACAACACTAGCCTTGCCAGCCGACACCGAGTATCACCTCACAGTCGCAACTCGACATCTTGTATGCTCCAAGCGCATGCTAAGAACTCGAGAAGCCTATAATGTCTCCACAGATCTTGAGCCAAGAGACTGGTGCTTTCCTCTCATTGACTATGCTTTGCACGGTCTGCTTCCAGATGATCCTAAAGAAGCGGCGTCCGTCAGACGAAGGTCTCTCCGTTTCTACTACGATCCAACTTTGAAGACACTTTACCGTCGTTCATATGACGGTATTCTCCTCCGTTGCCTTTCTCATTCAGAGGCACAGGAAGCGCTTAAAGAAGCGCACGACGACATTTGCGGAGCTCATCATCCTGGTCCGAAACTTAAAGACAGGTTTCGTAGGCTTGGATATTATTGGCCAACTATGATAGCCGACGCCATCCAATATGCACGAAGGTGTAAAGCATGCCAGATCCATGCAGACTTCATACACCAGCCTTCGGAGTTGCTCCACCCGACTGTTGCTTCATGGCCATTTGAAGCAAGGGGAATAGATGTCGTAGGACCAATCAGCCCCTCTTCGACAAAAGGTCACCGGTTCATCCTCGCAATAACTGATTACTTTTCAAAATGGGCGAAAGCTATACCATTAGCTGAAGTCAAAACCTCTAATGTGGTTAACTTCATCAAACACCATATCATCCATCGATTCGGTGTCCCTAGGCGGATCATCCACGACAACGGTCCCCAATTCATAAGCCAAGTGTTCTATCGGTTCTGCGAAAAATACCGAATTCAGAATGTGGCTTCAACTGCCTATAATCCTGCCGCCAATGGCTTGGCGGAAGCATTCAACAAAACGATCATCAAGCTACTCAAGAAGTTTGTCTCCTCGAACAAGCGAGATTGGGACGAAAAGCTCGGTGAATGTCTCTGGGCCTATCGAACCACGGTTCGGACACCGACAGGCAATACGCCTTTTTCCCTGGTATATGGGTGCGAAGCAGTCATCCCATTGGAAATCCAGATGCCGTCATTGCGAGTAGCTCTGACCACTAAAATCACATCAGAAGACAATGATCGGTTACGTCTTCAAGAGCTCGAAGCCCTAGATGAGAAGCGACTTCAAGCCCAGCAACATATTGAGCTATATCAAGCTCGAACCTCAAAAGCCTTTAATAAGAAGGTCAGACAGAGAGTCTTCCAGAAAGGAGACCTGGTTTTAGCCGTCAGACGACCGATGATTATGACGCACAAGACCAAAGATAAATTTCAGCCTAAATGGGAAGGACCGTTCATAATAGAAACAGTCTATTCAAACGGAGCATACCGCCTTATGACTTCAGATGGCGACCTACTTATGATGCCGATCAATGGCAAGTTCTTAAAGAAGTATTATCCTTAATCAAGGATCCTTCTCATGATCAAGTTAACACTACACCTCTGATCAAGATCTTCGTGTCCAAAGTACACACAAAGAGAGCCTTTCTCTTCCTCCAAGCGAGATAATACAACCGTAAACCAGTAGGAACCTGGTCGTGCATTGGCTGCCCCGAAGGAGAATCGAGGTTATGCATATATTAACCAGATAATCCGACATCCTTAACGATTAAGGATAGAGGAAAATGTTGGCCTGTAAGCCCAACATAAGTCCTCGACAACTCATCATGCTGAGGGGAATAGCATGGCTAGCCCAAACCAAACGGTAGTTGGTAAAGGCATATCAAACCCGTTGATAACTGGGGGTTTGCTAAAAATCTCAAGGGACCTGTTCCCATTCGATTCCCTCGTTTCTCCCTGTGAGAACGAGACCTCTAAAATCACTTACAATTCTCATCCATAGAATGGTAAGACCACATATATAAATTCCGCTGTTACGTTAACATTAAACCTATGACAGCAATTCCCTCGTTTCTCCCTGTGAGAACGAGACCTCTAAAATCACTTACCAATTCTCATCCATAGAATGGTAAGACCACATATATAAATTCCGCTGTTACGTTAACATTAAACCTATGACAGCAATTCCCTCGTTTCTCCCTGTGAGAACGAGACCTCCAAAATCACTTACCGATTCTCATCCATAGAATGGTAAGACCACATATACATTTCGCTGTTACGTTAACATTAAACCTATGACAGTGATTCTCTCGTTTCTCCTTGTGAAAGCAAGACCTTTTTCCAAATTTCATTACAACCTTGAGCCTGTTGACATATACAAAAGACAGGTCTCGATACTTGTTGACATTTACAAAAGACAAGTATCACCAACCTTGAGCTTGGTGGCGTCTCAATCGGTTATGTCATTGCGACCTCTGAACCAGCAGACAGCCGAGTCTCAATTTTGAGCTTTTTGACATTTACAAAAGATAAGTCTCAACCCCGAGCCCTGTTGACATTTACAAAAGACAGGTCTCGATACTTGTTGACATTTACAAAAGACAAGTATCACCAACCTTCAGCTTGGTGGCGTCTCAATCGGTTATGTCATTGCGACCTCTGAACCAGCAGACAGCCGAGTCTCAATTTTGAGCTTGTTGACATTTACAAAAGACAAGTCTCAACCCCGAGCCCTGTTGATATTTACAAAAGACAGGTCTCGATACTTGTTGACATTTATAAAAGACAAGTATCACCAACCTTGAGCTTGGTGGCGTCTCAATCGGTTATGTCATTGCGACCTCTGAACCAGCAGACAGCCGAGTCTCAATTTTGAGCTTGTTGACATTTACAAAAGACAAGTCTCAACCCCGAGCCCTGTTGACATTTACAAAAGACAGGTCTCGATACTTGTTGACATTTACAAAAGACAAGTATCACCAACCTTGAGCTTGGTGGCGTCTCAATCGGTTATGTCATTGCGACCTCTGAACCAACAGACAGCTAAGTCTCAACCTCGAGCCTGTTGACATTTACAAAAGACAGGTCTCAACCATACTTGCTGACATTTACAAAAGGCAAGTATTACCCCTTTAGTCCTGTGAGGGCTAATCTTGAGATTGGTGATTTCTCAATCGGTTATGTCATTGCGACCTCTGAACCGGTAGATGGCCAAGTCTCATTATCCAATCCAACAAGGTTTATGTTCTCGAGTAACTACAATACAACTTTGAAAGGACAATTCAACAAGTGAAACGAGTTGGAGACTCGATAGGGAGTCAAAACAAAAGAAAGAATTTTCATTGATTCCAAAAGGATGAGATACATGAAGGCACATATACAACGACCTACAGGCGTACATTGTAAGATCTGATCTGCTCTCCAAGGAAAAACCAGCCTCGTCCTCCTGTCATAAGCAGCCTGGGCAAGCGCCTGCGATTTCAGCTCAGCCTCATTGAAATCCATTACCTGGGCCAAACGAGCTTTGACCTCCGCCAAAGTTGCCCTCTGCGACAATCCCTGCTGCGAGAGTTCGTCACTTTGAGCCTTGAGATGCTCAAGCCGCGTAGCTTCTTCAAGACGCACCGGTTCAGCCTTGGACAAGAGAAGGTTTCCCTTCCTAATTATCTCCTTGGCCTTCGCAATCCTATCTTCAGCATCAAGAAGAGCACTGGTGGAAGCATCGATGGCATTTCCAACCTCTGCTTGTCTTGTTTCCAAGGATTTCAAATCAGAGGAAATAGCCTCAGCGGCTTCTTGAGCGGCAAGACGGGCCTCATGCTTTTGAGCGACAAGGCGCGCAAACCGCTCATCAACCAAAGACTCCAAGTCCGAGCGGCTGAGACGGCGCCATTCCTCTACATCCCTCTCGAATTGATCTACCAGGAGCTCCAAGGTAGCGGCCTGGTGGTACCCTTCAAGGTCCCGAATACTTTCAATATTGCGGAAGAGGACCACCTTCAAAGTTGAGAATGATATAGTCGAACCTTTCAAGACCAGGTCGATGCTTCGCCCTAAGCCTTTGTAAAAACTATCGACTATGTCGCCTATAAAATCGTTTTCAACCTCGGCCACCTCTGGTAGACGGGCAACTTCAGAAAAATCCACCAGCCTGGTTGACACTACCGTGAAAGGAGCAACAGGAACACTAACAGCAGTAAGACAGGCCGTTGGTGATCTCGGCGGAGTCTTCATGGAAATCAGTACACTAGCCACCGCGGAGGTAGGACTAGTGACCATCTCCTGAACAGCAGGTTCAACCACCAGGGTTGGAGAAGTAGGGCTGGTAATCACCCTCAGCTCTGCGCTTGGCAAAACTATCGGCACCTCACTCGTTGATATAGTTGGGAGTGAAGACACCTCCGGGACTGCCGTCCCTTCAACCTCTGGTCTTTCAACCGCCTTGGGCCGATAAGAGGGCAGGTCGCCATATAGCGCATCCAACACAGCAGCATCCGCCGCGGTTGAAGTGCTCATATCACCCCTCGACCCCTCGGGAAGATCGTCTGGTTCCCTTAAAGCTAATGCACCTTGAGGCGGAACACCTGCAACAAAATTGTGTTTGGGCAAGACACAATAAATAGTAAAAGCCAAAAGGTCGGAACAATACCAAAGGAGGATGTCACCTCAAACATCTTGGCAGCCGTATCAGTCTCTACGGGCCCCATTGGAAAGTCCTTTGCGGAGTCAACACGAATGGCCGGCCCGCTTTCGCTTGCCGAATCTTCCGTGGACCACCCAAAAGAGCTTGACGCTACAGGACTTCCTTTGAAAGTCCCAACGCCCGAAGGACCAACGTCAGCTGCATCACCTCCGGATTCCTCCGGGACGGCAAAATAGCCGGCCTCATCACCCCCGTGGTAAGCGGATAGGGGATCATAATGTTCCCCTTGTTCTCCGACGGCCCCAGCTCTTAGGCTCGTCACCGCCTCAGCTCCTACATCACGAAGCAGATAATAAGCGGTCCGGAACACATGGAAGATATATTACAAAAACGAAGCTGATCTTACCTAAGTCCGGAGCAATTTCACCAGTAGTCGGTTCACCAACCGATGGTTCAACTACTAATGGGACAAGAGGAGGAACCGCCACAGATGGTTCGCCCTCTACAACGACCGTGGGAGCTTGGCGACGGGGCTTCTTCATCAACTCCTTCCTACGAGACACACCTGTCCGTTTGCGCTTGAGAGGGGCATCAGAGCCTTCCTCCTCGGCTTCTTCTACATGTCTTGGGAGAACTGTCCCCATCACGCCAGAACCGACTGCTAGAGTCTCGGCACCCGCCTCCGCTTCAAAGCGAGGACTTTCCGCATCCGAGGCTTCGCTGTCATCAACAGCAACGAATTCTTCTATGCCCGGGACGCGAACTCTCCTACCTTCCCTTCTCTCAGAGACCTTCCGCTTTAGCCGCTGAGAAATTAACTTCACACCAGAACTGTTAGCATTGAATCCAAGGGGTGTGGAGTTGGAAGTGGCATACCACTGGCAGAAGCACAGGGTCATTAGAAGATTGGGAGTCCTCAACGGCGTACGCAGCCGTGCCCTAGTACAGCCTGTAATGAAGAATCGCCAGGCACGGGCTCCATCAATGAGACTCCCCATGAAAGCCAGATTGAGATTTGGGTTGCCCACATACAGTTGGTCATATCCAAACTGCCGAGCAAACCGACTTGGAACATAGGGCTCCAAATAGCAGGTGTCCCCGCTTTTATACAACAAATGTGAGGGCCGGATGCTGACCAGCCACTCAAAAACTCCCCGGCTCAGGGACGAGTGCCCCTCCCCCGCATCTTTGAACTCTTCCCCATAGCCTGCACCCCGAATATGGGGAAAACAGCGGAAGAGACTATAGACGTCATAGCGACGTACTAATTTACGGGCCTCAGTCACGTAAGTCTTCTGCCATGAGCATCCTTCGAATCGGCAGAGGAGCGCCATTCGAACATCTTACGGGGGATCCTCTCCAGCTTCAATCAAAGAAGGACAATGCAGGGCGAACCATACCATCAAGTAAGTGTACAGCAGACCTATCCTGGGATTAGGACCGTCGCGAGGCGAAATGGCCCCCTTTCCACGCTTCGTTGCTGGCGGCCTGTAAAAAGCCTCCGTTAATGCACGAAGGCCTCTCTGGATACAACACACCATGGCTGGAAGAAGACCCAGAGGACAACCATGAACCAAACGAACAGCGGGCAGCAAAACATTCGGATGAACCACGTCACCGGAAGAAGACGGCACCACGCATCTCTTCAGCCAGACTGTCAAGAAGCCAGCCAGCAGTGCCTTTCGGGACATCGGCCGGCAAGCCTGATGATGGAAACTCCGAAGGACATCACCCTTCTCAAAGGGACCATCGTCTTCCTTCACAACTAGATCCCCTTGAAAGTACTTTTGCATCCGGTCAAAGATGTCTTCGACAGTGACTCCACAGTGAGCCGCTTCAGGAGTGTTCTCCATATCTGGGAACAAGTAATCTCCCCAGCTCTTCAAGCTACAGGAAGTTCCCTTACTGCCCCCATGCATACTGGAGCAAATGTATAAGTGGCACATTAACTCCCTGTAGGTCTCGAACAAGGCAGGCTCCTGCTTCTCCAGAAGAGCCAATTCTGCCTCGCACGGGAAGTATTCTTCATAGGGAAGAGACCCAAAAGGCAGGGCAGAGACTTCCCACATCTCATGCAAGGCCATGCCTAATTCACCAACAGGGTGAAGAAAGTCCCTAAAGCTGGGCAATACAATTTAAAAATGGCGTAGAAGCACGCCACGTTCATCTCAATACCGTAGCAGGTCGCCCTGACGGCCTCATAGAGGTTTAGCCTCTCCAAATCCTCCTCGAAATGAGCGAGGATATATGTAGTTAAATCCCTCCACCATGCCTTCGGAGGGTGAATCCAGCCTGGAGTCCTGAAGTCAGTGGCCGGGTAGTTCCCATTGACCTTGCAGAATTGGTTGCCAAAGGTCAGCGCCACTGCGAGATTTTCTCCCACTGGAATCTCTCGCGGACACATTCCCAGGATGTGACCCATTATGCAACAAGGAGGCCCCGCTCTTGCATAACCAGGAGACTGAAGCATCAATTTTCAATGTGGACAGAGTCAGTGCTCCGGCTCACTTCCCACGACATCTTCCGAGCCTGTGTCACACTTTGGAAGGAAGACAAAGAAAAATGTCGCTTGTTGGACGGAAGGTAGAACTTCTCACCATCCAACTGGAAAACCCACTGCCCTTCCCCTGCCAGTAGTTGGTGATCAGGATATGGTGCGGCATCCCCGAACATGAAGTCGGGCTTCCTATAAGTTCCACGGTCAATATCTTCAAGGGAAGCCGTAGTCAAAATACTCTTCGTGGTGTATTGATCACCACCATAAATAAGCGTGTCTCGGACGAGAGAGCTCCCCTCGCTAAACAGAGAAGCCTGCCCTTGAAATTGCAGGCTGATATTGCCGTCCAATCCCCTGGTCATCCCAAATAGATTGTTCGAAGGACCAGGAGTGTAGTGCACTGCAGAAGCAAAGAAGAATCATGATTAGTTCATCAGCCAAGCGAATACAAAGACACAAGTTTCACCAAGGCATAGCCTCGCCCTCTGAACGAAGCTAACAAGGTGACAGCTTCGTCAAAGCTTAGCTTCGCAGTTACAGTCAAGTCCGCATTTCGTAGAAAAAGTCCAAGTGTTAGATTCGAAAAGCTTAAGCAGAAGGCGGCACAGCCCTGAGGACTAACTTCGTCAAAAGGGCATTATGGTCAAAATTATCATTAGTCCTTTGCGGCCATGATTGAGGGGACAGACCCATATCCTATTATTCAACAGGATGAAGACAGTCTAAGGGATAGCTTCGCCTAGAAGCTTAAAGAAGAACTCTTCAGTTCTTGAATTCCCGTTCGAGAAAATAAGGGAAATGCAGGGAAATGGATTCCCTAACAATACCAGATCATAATTTGATCATTTTTGGGTTCATCTAAAGACAGCCAGACATCGGCTTTAAAAGAGAGACGACAGTCTCTAATCGAAAGGGAAAGATCCCTACCGGCGATTGGTCGTTCGATGACTGGAGGAGGAGAGAGACCCTCCGCTACAGAAGTCGCCACTTCTTTCCCCGCTCGTCTCTTGGGTGCCATTGAAGAACTATGGAAGTTCTTGAACTCTTGAATAAAGAGGAAAAAGGAAGAAGAAGAGTCAAAGGTCTCTAAAATTTTCAAGTAAAGAGATCTGCTCTTTCTCAGCCCGATCGAGCTTTTATAGGCCGATGATCGCCTGAAACGACGCCTCGAAAAGAGTACAGGCTGTCGTTTCGTTTCAAATTAATTTGAAACGGCACCTAAAGCGCCTTCCCGAGAAGCGCTGATTCAGCCACTAAGGGCTAACTTCGCCGCAAGTCAAATGCGGACTTCGCACAACAGGATTGCCTTAGCTGTGTTAGCTTTGTTAAAGGCATAGGCCGAACTTCGCAGATATGCTAGCTTCGCCGGAAGCTCGTTCCTGTTTTAATCCTATCTTGCATGGAGTTTACCTCCGATAGCCGAATTCAAGATGAAGGCAAGGCGGAAATCAAATGAGCAGAAAATGAACTTTCATTGATTTAAAAGGAAAGGTACATTGATATTACATCAAGGTTGTGTTTCGTACAATAGATTCAGTTGCTCAGCAAGATCATTTGCGCAAAAGGCATACAAGTGGTTTTATCTGCTTCCAAGCCAGACCAACTGGACACGAAAGGCCTTCCTCCTGCACAAGGTCGTAATCCTTCACATAATGATAGAAGGTGCCACCAGAACAGATTGTGCCACCAGGACAGATGGTGCCACCAGGACAAGGTCAGTGATCTCACAGGTGACGTCCGCTTTCCCGAAGTGGATCATCTCAGATAAGCGACTACCAACAGCCTCTGGGACACACATCAACTGCCCCAGTTTGTTCCTCCTGCTTAAAAGTAAAGCTTCAACCAGGGAAGCATAAGGCAACTTTTCGGTCTCTTTCATCAAGTCACAAATTGGCGAACATAGCTCACTGCAATGCAAACTGAAACAAGTTAGCAGTTAAACACCGGAGAAGCTACAAAAACACTAAGTCAAATTCTTTGGGGCGAAGTAATCCGATTTCAGTTAAAGCAGAGAATAGCCTCGCTTGCACAGTGATGATGGGCTAGCTCAGCAAATGCCAAGTCCTAGCATCGCCTATATGGCTAAGCCAGACCGATCCTGTGGAACACAGTCTTAGCCCCACCTATATGGCAAGACTGGCTCAACTTTGAAGAAACTAAGTCCCGAGTTCTACCTGTGTAGCGGACTTAACATGCAGTGAACTTTCTCTGATCAAGTCAAGATGATAGCTTCGCTGGAAAGCTATGCTGAAATCCTTAACATGCAATCAGCCAATTGCAAAATGAAGAATAAGGGAAACTAATCCCTGAAGCAGCTGTTAAAGCTAAATTAAGGGAGATGAATTCCCTAAACTTGGTGAAGTCGTTGAATGATCAAGACTTACCAGTCCTTGGCTGGATAATGACCAGAGTGGGCATTCCACTAATTAAGAGATCTGAGTATCTCTCTCAACCAAGAGAAGAGAAGAAGAGCAGACCACTTCTCTTCAGAGGACCTCAAGTGTCCTATTTATAGGCCTCATGGCCTGAGCGCTGCCGCCTCAAGCGTGGAAGCACGAGCGCATTCAAGGCATTTATTGTGCCTTGAGAAAAGGGACGGTTTCCCTTGGAACCGTGCAAAGGAAGAAACGTCTCCCTCATAAAGGCACTCATGGCGCCTTGAAGAAAGGGAATATCCTCCCTTGGAAACGCGCGAGGAAAGAATATCTCCCTCGATCGGTGCGAGAGAAGAAGTAATCCTTCTCGTAACCGGCCCACGGCAGTTGGCCTCGGAAAAGCGACAGATGTTCCAGAGCGAACCTACCTATCCGCGAAGCTACCCAGACGCGAGTCTACATGATTCCTCGGCGAATCTACATCCCAAAGTAGGATCCAAAGCGAAGCTGAACTCAACCATCATGGCGACGTTCATACTCCACACACCACCGATCAAAGCAGTTCAAAGTATTTCAAAGTCTGAGCTATTGCAAACTCTCGAAAACTTTGAAGGAGGTCTTGTTGACACTTAAAAAAGACAAGATTCTTACTGGCCTGAACAATGTCTAAACTTGTTGACATTTACAAAAGACAAGTGACAGACGAGCTGAAGACCAGTTTTCACCCATCTCCGAGGGACAGGGAAGCAACTTGGACTCCACTGATCCAGCAAGTAGACAGTGAACCCGGATTGTTTCTGAACAGACCTCAGCAGGTCTAAGGTGCTAGCACTTAGCACCACATGAGCCCAAAGGGATAGCCTCGCTTGAGAGGCTAGGATCATCCAACTCTGCCTTGAAGCCATTCAGAGCCTCGCCAGGAAGCTAACTTATAGCTTCGCCACAGAAGACGTCTAGCTCCGCCGAAAAGCCTCTTTTCTGACTTCGCCAAGAAATTGCCTCCAGCTCCGCTATGAGTTCAAAGCGGGCAGCGCCGCTATCGGTCTGCTATGGTCAACCTTTGACCAATCAAATCTCCGGATGAGATCGGATCAATATCAAATCCAATCAAGATCAAATCTGAGATCAAATTTGGTAGTTGATTGCCACAATCTCTTGACTCTCCTAAAACGAGTAAGAAGATCAGGGGAAATCCTCCAACGATATAGAAAGGATCAAAACAGATCAAGAAGATCAACCGACCTGCCATTCCTAGCTTCGCAGAAGCTGATCCTAGCCTCGCAGTAAGGCTACTTTCCAGATTTAAACAGATTTGATTCAATCTGTTTTCATATCTTCAAGGGACGATTATACCCTTACTCTCCTTATAAATAGCCCATCAGGGGTACAAGGAGAGAAGAGGCAAGGATATCTCCAGAAACAAAGCTTTTCTGAGACAACACGCACAAGAGGACTCCACAAGCAGAGGCTTCTTCACGACGCACCGTGCGCTCTTGAATTCAGAGACTTTTAGAGAATTGCTTCTCTAATCAGGGTGCTGATACCCTAATACCTTCTTCTCAAGGAATCTCCGGACCAGGCGAGAAGGAATTCCTAATTGAAGGCGGTTTTGAGAAGTAGTAAGAGGGTTCTACCAACCTTTTATTCTCTGATTCCCGGAACCAGGCGAGAAGGGAATCTCATCGCTCGCATCGTCAAAGGGACAAAGTGGTCGCGCGCTGACCAGACTCCTATCGGCACACTTCTCTAGAATCTCTGAGGAGATCTACTTGTAATCTTTTTAAGAATACTTGTAATTTAGCTCATCAACCCTTTTTATTGTAAGTTTCCCCTTTTGCAAATCGATAGAAAACAGCTGGCCGGCGGCAGGAGGGGCCCACCGGCGGCGGTCCCGGCCGTCGGCGGCGCGGCCGTAGGTCAGGCCGGGGAGAGGATGAGGAGAGAGAGAAAGTGAAAGAGTGAGAGAGAGAAAAGAAGAAGAAGCAGCTGGAGAAGAAGAAGAAAAAGAAGAAAGAAAAAGAAAAGAAGAAGAAAGGAAGAAGAAGAGGGAGAGGTGGCGCGGTGGCCCCGGCCGGCCGGGCTGGGGCGCGGCCTGGCGGCGGCGGCCGGCGGCCTGGTCGGGATTCGCCCCTTGTTAGGTCGCGCAGAGAGAGGGAGAGATGGTTAGGGGGTTTAATTAGAGAGAGAGTGGAAGAATTAGAGAGAGAGAGAGTTAGAGAGAGGGGGAGGGTTGAGAGAATTAGAGAGAGTTAGGGGAGAGAGAGGGAGGATTTAATGCAGGGGGCAGGCGGTGGAAGTGATGTCGGTGGAGGAGGCTTCCAGAGAAAGGAAAGAAAAAGAAAAGAAAAGAAAAGGTTTTAAACTTAATAAAATAATATTATTTAATTCGGCCCAAAATTCGACTAACTCCGAACGGTGCCCAAAAATTACAAAAAATAGAGAATATTATCCTGAGACATAGTATGAAAACGGTTTGGCGGAATTCAATCTGGTTTGCCAATTAAAAATCCCGGAGTGTCTCGCCGATACCGGGCGACACGGTTTGGTCGGATTTTTGATAAATTCAGAAAAATCCCCAAAAATATCCTAACATAGATAATCTGATTCTAAGACACATGGTGAAAGCAAATCCTCAAAATACAACTCCGTTTGTGAAAGAAAAATCGTAAAGCCTATTATCGGTATCGGTCGACACCGACTACGGAGATTTTTCAAAATAATCCAGAAAAATTTCAGAAAATCCTGAAAAATCTAAAATATTAGAAAATGATATTTAAAACTGAAATCAGCTCAAACGGACTACCACGGAGGTCAAATCAATTTTGTACGTCGTATCGCATACTGATACTGTGATACGTACACCAGGGAGCAGGGGGTTACAGCAGCTCTAAGTCGGCCCTTCACGTTGCCGTGACCTGAAAATATCAATCTGTGGTGAGGTGAGCTCAACAGCTCAGTGAGTGAAATCATTCAAAATAGAGTTTGTATTATAATACCATTGTAAATCAAGTATGATGCAGTTGAACAATGTCCAGAATCAGTTTCAATACTTTCCTACTTATGGTTGATACTGCAACTTAATGAATCATAGATTGTTTCCTTTATCCGATACTTTCTTTATGTATTCTTCTGGGTACACGTGACCAATATTTCATTAACATACTATATCAATGATTTTTGCCATACTCGACCTACTCGTTAGTCTCTTATAATCACCTCTTCTGTTTCCAGTTTGTAATATGTTCATATTTCATATATAGTCATGGTCACAACACAACTCTTGGAGAGCCTAATCTTACTCACTAGATTAGTTACAGTTCAATATTGCACCTACCCCAATATACATATGGCATCACACACTACTCATGATAGTATCCAATTATAACTGTGTGTTCATACATGAAAAATACGAGACACTCACATCCATATACTGGATGTCACAACAATCTATTTACCCGATGTCATAGACAACTATATGCATACACTAAGTGCCATACATATAAACAATCATATGCATATACTAGGTGTCATACCTATTAACATCCATAATTTGGATATTATAAACAATCATATCCATATACCGGATATCATAAACAATCATAAGCATATACTAGGTACCCTACCTATTAACATCCATAATTTGGATATCATAAACACTAATATCCATATACCGGATATCATAAACATACGTTCAATCAAATAATATCAATGCTCCCCTTCGATCACCTCCGGTTCAACCCGATCCTTTCTTCTGAAATAATATATAACAACAATATTCCCCTTCGGTCACCTCCGGTTAAACCCGGTCCCTTCCTCCAATACAATAAATAACAGCAATACTCCCCTTCGACCACCTCCGGTTAAACCCGGTCGGTCGCTTCCTCTGAAACAATAGATAACAACAATACTCCACTTTGGTCACCTCCGGTTAAACCTGGTCCCTTCCTCCAATATAATACATGACATCAAATACATACTTATGCACATTTCTTATCACAAAAACATTCACATATATACCGACGTGTCACACAGTTAAGTTCTTGCGATTTCATTTCTTAGTTCGTTAGTTTCGAGGAATTCTTATCATATTTAAGAGGTACCAAACACACACATAATGCATTCAACTTAATGATCCTCAATCTCGTATCGGGCAAATTCTGATTCATAGTATCCGTATTCGCTTTTCCTAATCATAATACTTATTCACCTTTTATCATTTAGTTAACATCCGGGATTCATCATCAATTGCCTCTTTTATCCTCAGGTAAACTGCCTATTGGTTACAACTTGATTTAATTCAGAATTTTCTCATCACTTCTGATACAAGTGATAGTTGCACGACAATTCTGATATCACATGAATTATTATCACTTTCGATATTATAATTATCCTTTATTTCAATCAAAGACTGATTATAGTACTTTTATTTGGTACGGCTCAAGGTTAACCCTAAATTCTACCATTACTGGTTATGTAGTTAATAATTCACAGTTTTCTTTATTTCTGTTAATTACTAACCAAATCATCTTCTGCATTCACATGTGAATTCAACCACACAACATATGCATACATACTTATATGCATATCACTTACTAACACTGGATTTCTAATCACATTGACGCGACGTTCAATCTTTTATCCATATTACAAACTTTCAATTATTAGGTAATTATCTAACTCTTATCGGTTAGATATAATCGGTATCACTATAAAGATGTAACTTCCAAGCCTAATAGAGGATTTCGATGTTTTACTAAAACAATTATAAGGATACCCAAAAGTCTCCGGTGTATAGGGTAGGCATACCAAAATACTAGTTCAATACTATCGGTATTTGTTTTGTTGATATCGAATTATCCATCTCTAATCGATATATATCATATTAAGTTGTCAGATTTACTCAATACTAACTCTAACTGATTTTTACCAGTTTAATTACTCACTTGACACTTATACACCATTATCGCTCACTCATTATCTGACTTTCATCAGACTTGATCTTATTCAGTAGTGTTTCATTAATAATCATTGATCGCTAAAAGTACAGTATCTACTTACGAGTTCTAGTCCAAAGGTATTATTTTTTCACCTCTCTTCAGGTTAGATGAATCTTAGTTATTTATTCATTAAATTGCTTTCAGTTGCTACCGATTAACAACGTAATTGATATATATAAATATGTAAGC
This sequence comes from Agave tequilana, assembly GCA_038442645.1. Taxonomy (NCBI): domain Eukaryota; kingdom Viridiplantae; phylum Streptophyta; class Magnoliopsida; order Asparagales; family Asparagaceae; genus Agave; species Agave tequilana. The sequence goes on from JAVJIF010009445.1 coordinate 138,034, forward strand.
CATCAGCTGACCCTTGTTGCCTCAAGTGTGCTAGTTGATATACAAAATCACGTTATGAGCATATATATATATATATATATATATATATATATATATATATATATATATATATATATATCATGAAACACAAAAATACGAAAACAGTATTCGCAAGATCAATACTCAACATACTACATGATATTTGAGTATCCCGTGTACTTAGCTTAACAATAAGCTTTTGATATTCAATTTATTTATCAAGCATGTCTGGTAGTGCTAGGAATTCAGTTGCTCTAATTCAGTTCATTATCAATTACTTTGATCAGTTCCATCATCATCGATTCACGTTCACAGTTGCTAATTATCTGAAATGTCTCGATCCCATTCAAGTTATCGATTTTAACATAACCTTCAATAATTTAGCCAGTACGCTATTTCTATCATACTGCATCATTTACATATATCCCATTAACAGAGTTTTCTATATCACGGTTACATCTAGTTACTTGAAGATAATTTTCAATTTCATTTGCTTAGTTCAATTCTAATATCAACTTCAGATTCTGCTTATATCAATATCAACATAACCGATTCTATAATTATCCAATCATAGTTGATGGGTCTCAAGTGATCTTTTATCTTAACTGATTTCTAATTATCTCTTATTAATAAATAAACATTCATAATCTGTAATTGACTTCTCGTTGTCACTGTTTAGTCTACTCACCGGGTACACCGGTGTTAACCAACCACCATCCGATTATTATTATCCATAATTACAATTTCATGACAGCTTGGATATCACTAACATCATTATTATCTTAATAGTCAATACACATGTAATTATAGTGTTTAATGAAATCGGATGTAGACTTTACCCACTTAACGATTTTCAGGTTAAGTAACTTCAATATTCATCACAGACGGATAGATGGTATTAGCTGAAGATTTATACTTAACAATTTCTATCAAAGCCCAGTACTTAATTATTCGGTTCTTAATTCTAGTAAATACTCGTAACATATACACGATGCTCAGAATTTCACAAACACATAACTTATGTGACATTTGTCTATGTTCATCCATACCAATACAGTTACAGGCGCTTAATGGTCATGTCTATATGAATTATAAATGGTAAGACACAATTTGACATCAATGTTCTCACACCCATATACGTAACATATCCGTGATTCATTATTCGGATACCCTTTTTGGATTTAGGTTCCATAATACCAATTCACTTTTACAATAACTGTCACAATACCTTTTTAATGATGTAATCTCTAGTTCTAATGAATCAATATTATCAATAATTTCCCAATAACAATTATTTCTAAATTGGGAAAATCAGACTTGAGTTAGGACTTTCACTCACCGGGTATACCAATAAATTTTAAACACCCAATACCATATACTGATACACAAGATGTGTAGATCTCGTTTCTATGATCACAACGGGTCGAGATTCGTCCGAATTCGACTTCAGATGGCCAAGATATCGTTCGGAAACCAAATCAATATAAAAGGTTAGATACATAATAACTAAAAATTTCCAGGGGGCTGTTTGTAATTTTTCAGGGACCCAAAACAATTATTCAATCTTACAGGGGTTAAAATGAAGTTTTACCTTATTAGGTCGGGTTTGCGTGCACAAGGTCGGGTTTTGGGTTAAACCCAAAACCCAAACCCATTTGGGTTTTCACCCAGCAGCAGCAGCCGGCTGCTGCTGCCGCCTGGCTGCCCGGCCGGTGTGCTCGTTTGGCCGCCTCGCCAGCACCGGCGCCGCTCCGGTCGCCGGATGGCCCGGCACACACACACACACACACACAGAGAGAGAGAGAGAGATGGGGTGGGGGCTGGTGTCCCCCCACTGCCGGCCCTGCGCCGGCCGGCCTACGGCGCCGCCGGTGCCCGGCCGCTAGCGCCTGGCCGCCGGTCAGGCCGCCGATCACAGAGAGAGAGAAGGGGAGAGAGAGGAAGATGAGAGAGTGAGAGAGAGAGAGAGAGAGAGAGAGAGAGAGAGAGAATGTGTGTGGAAGATGAGTGAGAGAGAGAGAGAGAGTTTTTTATTTCTCTCCCCCACCTACTCCCACCTACTCCCCATACATCTCATACCTCCCATACTTTCCATACCTCCCATACTCCATCAATCAAGTCTTATTTTATATTTCATATTTTTATTTTCTTTCTTTCTTCATTTCTCCAATTCCTTAATAAAATCAAAAATTAGGATTAAATACCAATACCCGGTACTCATAATACGGGTATTTCATGCAGTATATACACCAGTGCATTTCATATATTTTTCCATATTCCTTTATTCATTATAATTAATATCAAAAGAATATCCGGTAATATACCGATTACCGATCTCCTTATCAGTATAATTCGAAAGAGTAAGAATATACCGAATAATACATATTTATAATATTCGAGTGTTACACACACTTATATCGGCGTACAAAAAAACATAAATATTAATGTTTCCTCATATCATTAATCCGGTATGATTTATAAAAATTTATATCCATTCCGAATTTTCACGAATAAATTACTGAGAGTTATTTAACACAGAAACAAATAGTTTAAAAATCATAAGAATTCATGAAAAATATTTTTAACCCATCGATAATATATTAACCTAGAGTTTAATAACCCGGGTGTTATAGTGGTGGAATTGAAAGTGGGTGGTGGTTTTGGGTGGTGTTGGTGGTGGAATTAGAGGAGTTGAAGGAATTGAGGATGAAGATGGTGATGGTAAATGGTGGTGGTGGAGAAGATGTGATGGTGGTGGTAATTAGTGGCGGAGGTGGTCGTTGTAGGAGTGGTGGTAATTATTTGGGATATAGTGATGATTTAGTGGTGGTGGAGCTTGGTGGAGAAGAAGTGGGAGGAGGCTGATTGACCGGGGTAGGAAATGGCTTGAGGAGGTACCGGTGAGGATAGCCTTTGGTGATGCGTTAGGTGGTGGTGGTTAGTTGGGGGGGGGGGGAGGAAGATATAGATTATGGGGAATTATAGAGTGAGAGAGATTAAGAGAGAGAATGATTAGAGAGAGAAAGAAAGGAGAGAAGGAAGAAGCGAGGCCGGTTGAGAAGATCAGTGGAAGTTGTTGGCTTGCAGGGGCAAGAAGAGAATTGGATTGGGGAAGAAGAAAAGAAGAAAAATAATTATTTAATTAATATTTTAATTAGGTCAAAATTTGACTAATTCAGAACGGTTTTCAAAAATTCTAAAAAATAAAAAATATTACCCGGAGGGGCAATATGAAATCGGATTTAAGAAATTTAGTCTGATTTGCAAATTAAAAAAAATCTCGGAATCAATTGGTGACACTAGACAACAAAGATTTGACAAGATTTTCGATTAATTTAGAAAAATTCTCAAAAATACACTAAAGTTGAAAATATGATTTTGAAGAATAATTTGAAAACATATTCTTGAAATTCAACTCTATTTGTGAATTAAAAATTATAGAGTCAATTTTGGTATCAGTCGACACTGAATTCGGAGATTTCCAAAATAATCTAGAAAAATTTCAAAAAATTCTAAAAGAATCTAAAATATTAGGAAATAATATATGGAACTGAAACCGGTTCAGTCTGACACCAGAAAGGTCAAATCAAATTTGTATACCATATCGAGTACTGATACTGTGACACATACATCTAAGGTCGGGGGTTACAAATTAAAACCAACCAATCGGTCATGAGAAAGATGGGGGGGAGAGGAAGAAGAAGACGAAAACAGGAGAGGGGAACTGAGAGAGGAAAAGAAAGAGGAGGTCAACATTGCTCTCTCTCTCTCTCTCTTGCGGATGAAGACATGCAGACGGACGGACGAACGAACAAAATTTCTATATGAGTTACGAGAGAAAATCTTCCTTCGATCGGTGTTGGTAATTATATTCACATCACCCTCAAACTGTCTTATTTTTGGGTCTAAAAGGAATTTTCTTTTCCCGATGGCTCATCAATACTTTATTTTTAACTACTATTTACCTTTTCAAAATTTGACCGGCACATATCTCAAAGATAATTAATAAAATGAATAAGAATTGTGTTGCTCAAGACTCTTCATTTATTTTAAGATTATTTTTTAGATAAGGAATATTAACAGCCATAATAAATGTTTTTTTTCAAAATTTTTTTTTGATTGAAATGTAAATACATGGCTAGATTTTGTTCAAATACGACACCATCGATGATTTACATTCTACTTAAAAAAGTTGTTGTTATAACAGTAAAAAAAAAAAAAAAAAAATTCTTCATAATCAACAAATTTTTTTATATACATAACTACATAAGCCGTAGCTGGGAGTTGAATGTGACCACCCCCAGCTATTTTTTTTTTTTACAATGATTATACTCCTGATTAAATCAGGAGTAGTGTGGAAACCTCTATTTGGTGAGACACGTAGGCAGGTTAGGTATTGAAATCCGCGGCACCAAATACAAATAAAGTCGTCCGTTCATAAGTCTCCCCATTCTACGAACAAATCTCCACCGTCATTGACCCCAGACTCGATCCAGTCCGTACAACTGCCACTCTCAGTTTTTTCCCAAGTGGGCCCCACCCCCAACAAACATACCATAACCCGTAACCAATCCGCGAGCGGCGAGTGCGAGCTTTAAACCCCACCCCTCCCCGCAAAACAAAAGAAGAGTGCTTCCCTTGCAGCACGGAGACAATCCCCATTCACTGGATGAACTGAGGGGAGTCTAAAACCCCAGTACAAAAAATATCCTCATCGTCTCTTCTCGCTCCCGCGCTCCGATGGCCGACGACGCGGACTACTATCCTTGCTCCTCGTCGAGCGATCTCGATGTCGAAGATGACGATGACGATGCAATCGATTGCTATGACGACGACGTTGATGACGCTTACGTCGGGAGCGATCGCGCCCGCGATCGAGAGGAACCGCTCGAGCGATCGGCCGCATCGGTACGAGATTGTTCTTTTTCTCGAAATTGTCAGGTTTGATGTAAAATTCTGTCTTTTTTTTGGTTGACATTGACGCAAAATTCAATCTTGCAGGTCATCACGAAAGAATCCCTTTGGCGGCGCAGGTGAGTGAGTCACTCCGCCTCAAATTTTGGGATTTTTGGCGATTTTTGGTGCTCACTTTGTGGGGGTTTTGTGCAGAAAGAGGTTTTGCAGAAGGCGATGGATTTGCTCGGGCTGAGCGAGCGGCATGCGAGGACGCTACTGATTTATTACAGGTGGGATGTGGAGAGGATTTTTGAGATGTTGGAAAAAAAGGGCAGGGAGCTGCTGTTTTTGGAAGCCGGGGTTAAGATTGCTGAGAACAAGAGAGCGATTCTGGCTTGTTCGTCGGATCAGATTACATGTGGTATTTGTTTTGACGATGTTTCTCGCGATGAGACCTCGATGATGGACTGTGGCCACTACTTCTGTAATGATTGTAAGTTTTTTTCCTTGGTTCATTGCGGGATTCTTAAATCTTTTCGGTGTTGATAATGTTAGTAGTTAATTTAGCTCCTATTGTATATGGTTCTTGCCTTTTGATTGATATGGATCATGCACATATGCTATGTTTATTGATTTTTTTTTTTCTTTTAGAGAAAGCTATTAGTAGTGCCTGTAATTGTTTATTAACTGTTGCAACACTATCTGCTTTGATTTAGATAGACTGCGTTTAATGTTTATATTATTTTCTTCAAGCAAGTTTTATTCAACTTAGAAAAAGTTGATTCTCGACTGGGTCTGTATCAAACATGTAAAAGCCGAGCATCTTGATTAATAAATTATTTTGTTAATTAGTAGCCTGTAACTGTTCTGCTTGTTTCATTTGGCCGATGGTAAAGCATCTATGATCCTTTACTACTATAATTTTTGTTTCCTTCTGAATCATTGTTTCATAGGTATCCTCTCCATTCCATCACGAATCAAGTGTCTCACAAATTTTGTTCTTTCACAGGTTGGACAGAGCATTTTATTGTTAGGATAAATGAAGGGCAAAGTCGAAGGATTAGGTGCATGGACTCTCAGTGCAATGCTATATGTGATGAAGCCATTGTCAGGAGTCTAGTCAGTAGAAGGGATCGGGATATTGCGGAACGATTTGACCGTTTTCTGCTTGAATCTTATATTGATGACAATAACAAGGTTAAATGGTGCCCTAGCACGCCACACTGTGGAAATGCGATTCGTGTTGACGATGACTTGCTCTGTGAGGTCGAGTGTACATGCGGGCTCCAGTTTTGTTTCAGTTGTTTATCAGAAGCGCATTCACCTTGTTCATGCTTCATGTGGGATCTCTGGAGCAAGAAATGCGATGCTGAAGCTGCAACTGTTAGCTGGATTGTTATTCACACAAAACCCTGCCCTAAGTGTAATAAATCTGTCGAAAAGAATGGTGGCTGCAACTTAGTATATTGCATCTGTGGGCAAACATTTTGGTAAGAATTCTTACTGCATGGCAATGGTTTCGCTTGTTCCACTTTTCTGCCCATCATGCTGTTCAAGAGTTCTCTAATTTAGCTTGTTTATTCTAGATAATTTTCTACATGGCTTGAATTTTTTAATTTGATACTATTTAGACTTCGCGGTTTCTGGTTTATGAATGATCAAGATAATTCTTGAGATGTTTATCTTATTCTTTTCTTTTTTGGTTAATTACGTCGGAGATGCAAATACGCTTATGCCAATATTCTAATCACTTACAGCTAAAACCGACAGCTTATTGAATTTTGGCACTGACATAATAGAAAACATTGCAATTGGATGCATTTTCTATCAGGCACCAGCAAACATCAGTATCTGACCCAAGTCACATCCCCTGCAATTTCATCATTTAGATACTTTCTTCTTCATATAGTTCAATTTGACAAGTGTTTTGAGCTTGTGGGGAGATGAAGTATGATCACAATTAATTGAAGTCTCTAGACAGAGATGATGTCTATTTCCCCTTTTCTCCACATAATAAGCCGGCAATGGATGCATAACCTCGCGATTGGTGTACTCCTTGTTAGATAGGTTTGTTTTAAGCTCGAAACTTATGAGGTGCAACATGGGTCCAAAATACTGGATAGTAATCGGCATGAAGTTTCTCAAGTAAGAAATTATATATGTAACAAGATCTCAGATTTGATACGTAGTCATATTCTTATCATCGTTCTTAACAAGAGGGTATTGGCGAAGAAAGTGCTGCCAAAAATACGGAAAGTCATGGAGAAACGTCTTTTGTTAGGAAGAGACAAGAAAATGGAGATTTTTTTTTATCGAGAACGGAAGAGTGCATCCTATTAATCAGATGACAAGTATTTAACACAACATCAGACAATAAATATTTCAGAACACTCATATGAATCATTATGATTCTAGCGATATTTAGAATGTGTCTATGTTTGCGTTCAACAACTCTATTTTGTTGGGATGTATGAGAACAAGAGGTATTATGAACAATCTCATTTTTGAAACAAAAAGTAGATACATTTGTTTTTACCATTTTTCAAGGCATGGTCAGTACGAAGTACTCGAATTGAAGTAGAAAACTAATTTTTTATTTCATTAAAGAAAAGCTCAATAACACTGGAGATTTCCGACCTCTCTTTTAGGAGATATAACCATGTTATGGGAGAGAAGTCATCAATAAAGAGCAGAAAATATCTAAAACTCTCAATAGAAGGCACACGACTAAGACCCCAGACATCAGAATGGACCAACTTAAATGCAGAACTACTCCGATTATTGACTCAACTCTGAAAGGTAGCACGATGATGCTTACTTAACTCACAAGACTCACAACCTAAAGAAAAAATAAAGAACTCAATATGAATAACATACCAAAACTCTTGCACTGAAGGATGACCCAAGTGCCAATGTCAAAGTCAAATTGGATCAGGCTGACCTGCAACCAAGCCAGTAGGGGTCACTCGATCGTTCCAATAGTATATACCTCTTCGTTCATGTCCCGAATCAATCTTCTTCCCAGTCGACAGGTCCTGAAATACACAATGAGAAGGAAAAAAGTTATTTTGTAGTTATTATATTTAGTAAACTGACTGATAAACAATAGACTAAAAGGAAATTGTGGAACATATGAGACATCAGTAAGGGTCAAGAATGAAGTAGCTTGAAGTACCCTATTTTCTAAGGAGAATGGGTACCATCAGTAATTTTAACAAAGGGGCAGACACATGACAAATTTAATGAAACAAACTCTTGTTTAATAGCTGTTATATGGGATGAGGCTCTTGAGTCTAATATCTAGGACATTGAGGAGAGATAGTATAGGCGTGCATACTTGAAGCAGATGCATGAGTCCCTGAAAGATCGTTCTGAGAGAAGTCTAGCTGTCAGAGTCTATCATACTCCTCCTGCGAAAGTACAACCGTGAAGAGCCAAGAGTAGCAGATGAAAAACTCTGAGAAGTACTACACATGGCAGGAGGATCAGAACCAGATAGTTGTGCCCACTCAGGTGGACCAAATTTCTTTCAGCACTTTTCAGAGATGTGATTACTACGTCCACAATGCCTACATTATCGGGGACTTTTCTCAGAGACATTATGTTTGCCTCCATGGGATCCACGTCCACCTTCAACGAATTCATGCCCTTGTCCTCCAAAATCGTGGTCACGACCACGAGCATGACCTTTGCCACGATCAGAAATCATGGCAGGCTGCTTAATGAATGTTGCAGTTGAAATGTTAGATCTAATAGAGATCCGCATAACTCTCGAGAAGGTGGTAGTCAAATGAGAATACGATCTCCTCTCAGTATCTGACCTCATACCTGTGATCGTAGTGTAGGACTCAAGCCAGATAGAAATTTTGATACCGTTAGATCCTGATGATATCCCCTCAGTGTCGCCGCATCAGTAACATGCTAATGCATCTCTAACTTATCAATAAGATCTTTGAGTATGTCATAGAATTAAGACAAATCTTTCTCCCTGTTTGAACTCAAATTGACGCTTATAGATCTCACACCCTCGAGGGGTCTTCTTATTGTCATACATCACTTTTAGTGTATCCCGCATCTCCTTAACAGTAGTCAAGAATATAACACTACCACTAATCTTCTCCTCTAAACTGTTGAGAAGTCATGTCATCACAGAATAATCTCGAGTAAGCCAGGTCACATAAGTAGGATCTGTAGTAGCAGGTGGATCTTGAAGGAGATGAGCCAACTTGTTTTAAGCACCAATGAATATACAGAACACCTGCGCCCATAACAAGTAGTTAGATCCATTCAACTTCATCATAGTTCCAACATTATCTTGGGAACAGAATTCTCAACCATCGACGAGGAGATTATAGTGGAGGAGGAACCTGTAGTCTCAGACATAATAGCTAGTTAGATAGATCACCAAAATCAGATAGTAGTAGCAATAAACAGTCAGTAAGTGAGAGAAATAAGTAACTTAGTTACCAGTTAGAGGCATAGACAACCAGAATTGTATCAAGGAAACAATTGCTCAGCTTGAATAGTCAGAGCAGATGAAAAAAATCTGATTTTTGAGCAGTAAATACATCGGATCTCATCAGAGAACTCTTGTTGAGCATCTAAATGGCCAGATCAGATGTAAAAATCTAATTTTTGAGTAGTTATGATACTGTTTTAGATCTCTGGATAAGATAGGAGGGGTGGCGGCACTTCTTTGATATGGTGGAGAGCATGCTGATCCTTCTGAAGGAAGTGGAGGAGGTGGCGGCACCTTCTGGAGGAAGTGGAGGTGTTGGCGGCAACTTCTGGAAGATTTAGAGGAGTGGTGGCAATATATAGAGAGGTGGGAGGGTGATGGTTGAGGAGAGAAAGGAGAATTTTGAGAAGAAGATGGTGGATTTTAGGATTGAGGTTTCTCTTACTCTGATAACATGTAGAGAAATAGAAACCCCCAAAAGAAATTGATTGATTTTTCATAAGGGAAGGTACAAGGTATATATAAAAGACAAGGTGGGTATATGGGTAACAACCCAATAACCCAATACTAATAACCCAATTTAACATTTTGCATGGTGATTCTATTTCCTATATTTATCTTTTAGAGGTTTCCTCCAGAATTCCAGTTAGAATAGACCTTGTCATCTGATCAAACATATTTACATTTATGCAAATAACAAAATGTGCTCCTGTTGAATATCATCGCCCAATTACTTTTTGCTAAGTATGCAATGGACATCAGATGCCAATATTTAGGCCCGTCACCATTGTCACTATCATATCAGTTTCACCGGATCTGCTTCTGTAACAACGTTAAGCATTCTTGTTTGCATGTCGTTCATCTGTCAATACAAAAGTAACGCTGTGCATAATACTCAGTTTGAGCATGGATAAGTTTCATTTGTTGGGGAAAAGAGAGCATGGGCATGAATTTCTGTGGTTGCATGCAGCGTAATGTGCTTTGTCATTTAATCATGCCTTTTCATCAAACACCATATATCATTTAATTTTCTGGTTCCTTCATACGCGTTGAATTTTTTCAATTCATTATGCTGTTACCCTGCTAGAAGCTTTGTCATTGATGGATTCACCAGAGTTCTAATAAATATTCCAGCACTGCAATGAAGGCCGTTACGGAGGTTGACTGATTCAAGGGAGGAAGAGGGAACATTAGAGGAGTTTCACTAAAAGGTAGATCTTGTGAGCTAGGCTCTTGTTGGGAATTATGTCCAAAGAGGGATGTTACTAAAGGTGGTTAGGTGTTGGAAGTGGGTTAAGAGGGATTAGAGATGTCCAAAGAGGGAGGTTACTAAAGGTGGTTAGGTGTTGGAAGTGGGTTAAGAGGGATTAGAGATGTGGAGGGAGGGAGCTGTTTGAGAATGAACAAGGGCTAACTAGGCCAAGGCTTGGAACCTTGGGTTGGGGTATAAAAGTGAGGGTGTCAAAAATGGGATGCGATGCTAGGCCGTGTTGAAGCTTCATGATCGTCAAGGTTGCAAGTTAGGCCTAAAGCCAGATGAAAGAGGAATTGAAGTAGAGGGAGCGAGATTTTTAGATATTCGGGTTTCTTGCTTCAGTGCAAATTGGCATCAGCTAAAGATGAGAAGTTGCAATACATAATTGTGCCTAATTGGGATCAGGGTGCTCCATAAAATGTTTGTTTAAACAATCCACGTGATTTACTTTGAGTTAGCATTCATTACATGAGCTATAATCTGCATTGATCTGGGTCCAATTGAACTCAGTTACAATCTATATCTCTACCTTATTGTTCATTACCTTTTTGTCTTTGTCTTGGAAGGAGGGATGACAACTGGAACGACCACCGGTGGAAGGCTTGATTGGTGTTAGCTAAGGTGTGGCGATGTACGACGGTTGAGGGTAACATCTTGGGCCTCGGTCAAAGAAGGATATCAAGGTTGTTGTCTTATATGCATCTTAACTTTAATAGACTTAGTAGCAAAAATATCAAATAAAGAGCGATTATATCAAAAGAAAATTGAGGGAAAGGTGGGGTCTTGGCCCTGATTTATGAAAATAATAAAGAATGGGGAGTTACGAGGGGGGGGGGGGGGGGGGGGGGGGGGAGAGGGGGGCGAAGTTACAATGAAGAAAGAAATACAACAAAGCAAACCAAGTTGCTGGATAACAACACGCTAACGTGGAGGGCTGTGAAAAAGTTGGAGCCAGAAGTGAAGATGAAAGCTTGCCAAGTTAATGGATGATGTAATCTCAAGTGGAAAGATTCCAGGAGGCAATTCTATTATGGCAATTTAACTACGCCAATGTCCATTCGAAGAATAGAGATGTTTTGGGTAGAATCTGCTAGCAGAGCACATTTATGCATCTTTCCAAATCTAGAATTTAGCGAGAAAATGGGGTGCGTTAGTCACCTGGGCTTCTTTCTAAATCCTACTCCAAATAGAATGGAGGGCAATGAAAATATTTTGTATTGGCAGGGGAACCTTGGAGAATAGAGGTATTTTAACAAAGGGAGGAGCTCTTGGCTGTCATATTTAGAGGAGCTTCATGGCAAGTATAGGGGCTGCTGCCAATGTGTTGGTTTGTTTTAGGATGGTGTTTGGAATTGGAAGCTTGCGTGAAGGAGTACATTGCTTAGGAATACACTTACTGTTGCAAGGAGGTTAGAAGCGTGCCATGTCAGCACTTATTTATGTTTCTCCAGTGAGTACCAATTCTTTTGGGAATCCGAGCAGCTTAATCGTTTTTTAAATGGAATGACATTATAAATGATTTAACTAGAGTTAGGATTCTTTAGACAACAAGCATGTGATGCAAGATTGTTAAGAAGCACATCAGACATGTCCATTTGTATCAAACACCTAAAAATGTGTGCCCCTCTATTGTCCCAATAGCATTACATGAAATGTTTTTGTACCTTTTGGTGACATCATAGTCGTTGTAGTTTCATCTTTCATATACAAATACCAAGCTTTAGCATTGATAATCATACATCTTTACTGGAAACCCGTGTCAATGCCTTGGTTTAGAGCATTTGATTGCTCGCATCTTGATTGGAGAATCACTGTGTTGGATACACTATCATTATTGAAATGTTGAAATCATGCAGATCCACAAAATCATAGGTTTTGCATCTTCAGTAACAAATTCAAGCCATTTGGTACCTTTAGCTGTATTTCGTTAGGTATATAATTGGTTGGTTTCTTGAGTTTTCTAATTGAGAAAATTTTCCAATTTTCGAGCTGGAGGCAGGAATTTCTTACTTGAGATTACATACCTGAAGAGTTATCCAGAACAAACATAGAAATCCATCCCTTGAATACTATGGTGATGAATTAGAAGGTTATGCACTGGTAATTATATCCTCTTAGTCAATTAGGATGGAATACAGGATCCTATGGTTCTGTTTGTTCTAGCTCCCAATGGTGCACAACACCACAAATAAATCAAAGGCTAGTCGTTCATCTTTAAAGGTGGTGCCGTTCTTTCAAATTGTCATGGATATTTATTTTTTATGATTCATGTCAAACAGGTTGTATCCTATTTGTCGTAAAATATAAAATTTGCATTTCATATAGTCATAATGGTGCCCACGCCGCAAATAATTTAGAGGCGGGATATTACCTTTAACTTTTTCTTTGAAGATCAAATGGTCATGGAGATTGATTTTCTTTACGACAAACAGGGACATCCTGTTTGATAAGATGAATATCCTTTGTTATAAGAGCGGCTTTCTTTGTTGTTTGTTTATGTCCATGTATTTTATATATAGTATCCTATCATGATTTTTTTGCACCCTCTTTATGTACGTGGTTGAATCCTGTGTGTACATGCCTACCTCTGTTCTTCGTCCATTTCAACCTTATAGGTGCGGGAGACTTTCCCTTCTTTTTGTGAGGACAGGGAATATCATTTCCAGCAGATGCACTTTGTTCTTTTTGTTGGCGTGAAGTAGGCATTTGGATGTTTCTAGAATTAAGGTTTTTGGGTGGTTTTCATTGAACTTTCTTCGTCCATGCTTCGGTTAAATTGTTTCCTTCTGTTGGACATCTCTTTTGCGAGTCTTCTAATGTTTGGGATAAGACCCTTCTAATTATTTGTATGACCTGATTGGGTTAATTGAATAAGAAATGGACCCCTTAGGTTTCCTTCTCACAAGAATGTCAGAGCATTGATTAATGTATGAAATTCTGATGTTGCTACTCCTATCAAACCCAACCATTGCATTCCTCAATATTATGTTTCTGTTTAGTATCATTTTCCTTCTTTTAGATAAAAGTCAAGTCTCTAGCTAATGGTTGTGGGAAGAATTTGATCCCATATCTCTTGCTTAAATGCAAGAGCTTATAGCTCTGGACTTCAGTGGCCCCTACATCTGTTCAACATGCTATTGGTGGGGTCTGTCACCTGTTCCACTCTTTAAGGAGGCAGGTGCTTTTCTCAAAGAAAAACAAGATTTAGAAGCTCTCTGTGATGAGGACAGTTGTGGGAGATGTCATTTCATGAATTGGAACAAATCCTATCTCCCATTGTTTTATATTCTGAAATATGGTAAATAGTAATTCTGGAGTGAAGAGGAGCTATTTCTTGTCAAGGACTATCAGTGTCCTGTGCGATTTTAGAGTTTGCATTTTCTTAGATAGATTGATACATGCTCACCTATTTTCAGGAGAATTGTTACAAATGGGAGAATTTTGGACGGCAATAGTGTATTTTTTATGCTATGTCAAGAAATATAGTGCTGGTTGTAGGTTGAGTATGATAATTTCTGTAGTGCTTTACCTCTTGCAATGTCATTCCTAATAAGTAGCTTTAGCATATCCTCTCTCATTGAGTGAACTCCTTTTCAAGGGAACAATGCAACCTTTGTTTAAATTGTTAGCTTAATGTATGTGCTGGTCATAAACTCATCTTAATAAGAGATCTATTGGGTGGTTGAAGAAGCTGAACCCCTCATTGAGCTCTTTTGCCTGATCTACTGTTTTTTAATTTGGACTACACCCTTGTGACTGAAAAGCCACGTGTCAGCGGCCATCACTTCCAATCTGTTTCTGTTAATCCATGTCAATTTGACAGGGGATGACTTGATCTCATTATTCCTTTAGATGAAGGTTCCATCATGTTTCATGCTGAAACTTCCGCAGACCCTAAAAGGATCCTGTGCAAATTCCTCAGTAGCAATGGACCCTAGATGCTATCAGCAATCAAACTTAATCACCTGATTCTTTCTTTTTAGCATCTAACAACTTTAGAACAACCTGAACTGATTGCACTTCAATTTGAATTTCATTTTTCTAAATTTTAATGGGAAGCATTTGCTTTCAAATCCTTCTCATGTTGTCCATAATTTAGTGTGTTTAGATACTTTCAACTTGGGAATCAAATTGTTATTACAATCGTCAAATTATGACCCTCAAACACGCATTTGCTTTCGCATGGTTTTAGTTGTTGGTTGTGATTATTTTTAGGTATTCGTGTTTTACTGTGCTAACCGCGTAGTTTCCCCTGGTAACATTGGGGTCAAATCCTTTGATAAGTTCTATCTGATTTTTCACATGCCTGTAGACTGTATAGCGATTATTAATATTACTTGTTTCCATGCAGCTGGTTATGTGGTGCTGCTACTGGGAGAGACCATACATGGACAAGTATTGTTGGCCATAGCTGCAACCGCTTCATAGATGATGAGCTAAAGAAGACAGAGCTTGCAAAGAAGAACCACTACCGATTTGTGCACTATCACAACCGATACAGAGCTCACACCGATTCTCTTAACCAGGAGAGCAACCTTAAGAATGCTCTCCTGAAAAAAATAAAGGTATCTGAGAATAAGGAATCCAAAATCAAAGATTATAGTTGGGTGCTGAATGGAATGATCAGACTCTTTAGAGCCAGGCGTGTTCTCTCATACTCATACCCTTTTGCGTTTTATATGTTCGGGGTTGAACTCTTCAAGGATGAATTGTCAGACAAGGAGAGGGAAATGAAGAGGTATCTGTTTGAAGACCAGCAGCAGCAACTAGAAACCAATGTAGAAAGGCTTTCTGGATTTCTTGAGAAGGACTTCCAATCTTTTACTGATGAAGAAGTTTATGAGACAAAAATGCGCGTCCTTGATCTGTCTAGGATTGTGGATTTTCTTTGCATGCAAATGTAAGTTTGCAATTTCTTGAAGTAGGTTCTGTAGTTTCCTAAGTTGATTGTGGCAAACTGTCATAATTTCTTATTTCTGCAGGTACCATTGCATAGAGAATGATTTATTGGAGCCCCTCAGAAATGCAACACACCAAATTGCTCCCTACAAGTCAAACGGTGTAGAAAGAGCATTGGAACTCTCTGTATATTCAGATTCCTGTGCCAAACATAAAAAGCAGTTCAGCTCTTAATGCAATTGGTAGTCACTTTGCTCAACACTGAATTCTTTATTTTCTCGCTGCTGACAATGTTCTCATCCTAGAATTTGTTTTTAGTTATGATCCATTCTCTCGTATTTTTATTTATTTTTCTCTACATGGCAACCTGTATATTTATTTTTCTATGCCTTCTGTTTTCCGGAGGTAAGTGGGGAACAAAACACCACATCAATCTGCTAGAAGAAATGCTTCAAGAGATGCTGCTCTCTTTGATCCTCACAAGACCATAAGGTTGATTAAAACATGAAACCTTCCCCAAGTTCAATAATTTACCGTGACAGTTGTAGTGCTCTAAATCCCCAATCCCCTACACAAAATTACAGAATATATTTACTTTTATCTATTTTAATGCTGATGTTTTTTTAATCAACCAGGGAACCAGGGAAAATGGAATATTATGCCGTCTTCTTACTTGTAGATCAAGTCCTTGTACAGTCATTTGATCTTTGGTCAATATGGGGGTAATGGGTTGCATGCAGTGGGGACATTAAAGCTGTGAGCAATTTTGTTGCCAGGGATTTTTGGTTTTTTTTTGGTGTTATTGAAAGTAGTGATAATATTACATGTATACAAATAAATTGTTAACAGGGATGCTTTTTTCTACTTCTTTTTCAAGCAATCAGCAAGACTAGTTTTTTCAAACAATGTTTTTCTTTTTGTACATATATTATATCTGCACTGCAGTTCCCCAGTATTCTAGGTGCTCTTTATACTCTAGAGATGTATTCGCGGGGGGGGGGGGGGGGGGGGGGGGGGGGGGGGGGGGGGTGGGGAATTTGGAGAGCTGCGAGAGCCTTGCTTGCAATGTGGCTTAACTTGCTCTACCATCTGCGACATCAGAGTATTTTTGCTGCATGTATTGATGGAAAGCAATTTAATTAAGAAGATCTCTCTCTTTTCCTTTTGTGTGTATGTTTGTGTGTGTACATATTTTGGATTAATCCGTTCCGTTGATGACTAACTGACATAATTGCTTTAAGGTAAGATTTCATCTTTTCCTCCACTTGTTGAATTACATTGTCATTTCTGAGCTAGATCTGATGAAGCAAAAAGAAGCAAATAGTGCCGTGAATCAAGAACTTCTGTTGGACTTCGACTATGGCTTGCTCACAGCTGAACTTTTAGCAAACATTGGCCTGATCATTAATTCACTGTGTCTGATGCCAGAACTATGTTGAGACTTCAGATCAAGGTCTGTTGAATGCATCACTGGTAGGAACTTTGGTCTCATCTCCATGTTCAGGCTGATTCTTTGCCTTCTAGGCCTTGCTTGCTTGATTTTATCAGAGCTTGGAGCACCTTCACACTCTTTGGGCTAGTTGGAAGGTAAGGAACTACTTGTTCTCTAATGGTGATATCCAATAACTAAGATCAGCATAGTGAAGGATGAGCTGTAAGCATTTTCTTTTGGAATATGGGTCATAGCTTTGTGTAAGTGGGATTTGAACTTCAGATCTCTTGTTCACTGCAAAAAGATTTTATCACTATGCTGCTATAGGGCCCTTACTCTGCATCTGATTGAGGTGAGAAAACTCTCTCATCTTGGTGCCAAACGGCATAAGATTAGGACCATAATGTTTTTTATTTTAACATTATACCTTTCTATCCAAACAATCAAGAATATCAACACTCTCCAAAATTTAATAATAACTTTTCCAATCTATAAAACCCATAAAAAGGGAGAAAAAAGAAAAACTAGATACTATGAAACCAATTTCAATTGTTGAAAGATTCTGCGTGCTTTGCATGTGGTAGTGATTGAAAAGCAATGGAGATTGCAAATTGAATCAACGTAGAACGAGATACCAGAGTTTTAAGTTTTAATTAATTGACTCACTTGTTAATGATAAGTTAGATTTTACTGCTTTTGTAATTCTCAAAAGCACTTGAATTTTTTTTCAAGCAATGAAGCTTCCTCATCTCTACTATTATTATGTCAATGTTCTATGTGGATGGTTGAAAATTATGCTAAGTTCCTATGTTGAATCTTTTTTTTTTGGGCTAATCCTATGAATTTAAAAGTGGTGAGAAAATATAAAGTACATTATGATTATTGCTCCTTAAAAAATTACAAATCCATCTCATTTCCCAAGAACAACAACAAAAAAAAAAAAGAAAAAGAAAAAGAAAAATCTCAAGCCAAAAATATAAGTATGCACAATTAGCAATTGAGGGAGACTATTTACAACTAAAGCACCCCACGGCTATCTTAGGCTAATTCCTACAGTGTCCTTTTATACACACTATTTCAAGTTGAAGAAATTTGGTGTATTAATGCGAGGTGTGATCCTTTTCTTCCTAGATTCAACTGTGTGAATCTTTCATCTTTTTTTTTCCCCCTACAACATCTAGTTTTGTTGGTTCCCCTACGACTCAACAATGTTAAGATCAATTTGATAGCTTAGTTAATATCGAGTCTATGGCAATTACAAATGTTCTTTATTAGGACGACTGCAGTGTTTTTCTGTTAGCCAAGATTGGACGCTTGCTTGTCTCGTTGTGTTGCTAGTTGAACTCACTGCAGCGCATGAAGCGAGTAGAGTGGTATGTTTTTGAATTGCATGCTCGGAATGTTTAGTCGGAGGTGACTGTATGCTGGTGATAATAAGTTGGTTGAACGAGAAGGTTCTCCTACTCGTCTTGCCGTCGTTATGCTTGGTGACATTTAATTATACATTTATCATCTTCAAAGCTTTCATGTGTTCTGAGAATAAAACTGAGGCTGATTTCTTAACTAATGTAAGTGCATCTAGAGTCGGGAGTGGTTACCATTCTGTTGATTCAATTGCGAGATCTGGTTCGAGCCATCAGGGATGGTTATTTTTTTTCGCTCGTTGAGTGGGAAAGCATTTATTTATCAAAAAGTACACCCAATGCTTTTTGGGAGAGTTAATTGCGCATACATCCCCTGTACTATAGACACCTGTACTATAGACACTGGAGCTTAATACCCGTCAACTTTTTTATTAACAGACAGATTCCCTGACTCCTAAATAGCAATTGACCCAGGGGGTCTATCTGCTAATATTAGAGCTAGAATTTTAGGATCAGAGGGTCTGTCTGCTAATAAAAAAGTTGAAGGGTTATTACTGCTTCGATGTTTATAGTACATGGGTGTATATGCAATTAACTCTCTCTCTCTCTCTCTCTCTCTCTCTCTCTCTCTCTCTCTCTTCACTAAATCTCTCCTCCCTCGACTCGGTTGTGAAGTACGAACCTGAGATATCCTTCCTTTCCTCTACAGGTACGGATTTTGGCACACACAGAATTAATTAAAGTATACAAAAAATTGAAATAATTTAATCGACTATTATAATCTCTCATTAAAAGACTAAAATAACCTTTAATCATAAAATTACAAATTTTATCTTTCATATTGATTAATGCACACTCATTGATAATAAACTAATTGATTAATACACCTGTTGATTAATATATACACCCAACAATTTTTTTCCTCAACAAAATAATATTTTTTATTTGTCACTTTTGTCCAAACCCTAAAAAAATTTGTTTCGGTTTCTGGTGGCGACGAGCAAAGCGGTGACAAAGGCCACCACGTTAAGGGGAGGAATTTTAAAAACACCTTTTGTGAGCGAAAAACAAGAACGGGGATGAAGAAGCTGACAGAGCCCAGTAGTGACGAGATTACAAACAAGCCCAAAATATAGGAATACAAGCATTCATCAGTGAGGAGGTGGAGTGAAGAAGATTGAGGGGAGATGGGTTGACGGAGCCTGAAGGCGAACACAACTGTTAGTGAGCGGGAAGCACCGGAGCAGTTGTCTACTAGCTCTAAAATTCTTTTGAACCATGAATCTGTAATTAAAAAATTGGATTGATTTGGTTTTATGTATTTATTTATTTGGCGTAGAGAGATCATTTGTAAAGATTCGGTATTTCTCAAAGATGTATATGGGCGCACTTTGCTTTCAACTTTCTGAATGTATTATGTTTTTTGAGTAAAAAATTGTTTGTATCACGTTGTTTCATCTTTTTTTTTTTTCACGGCAAAGGAGGAAAGTTTATCGAGGTGGCCTTTGGTCCCCTACATAAACTTTCTACAAAGCGGTAATTTAAAATTAGTTAAAATTTTTAAAAGTGTAATAAAAATGGTATTCTTGGAAATATATGTGTCCGCCTTGATCTAATTTAAGAGTGTACTAATTCAATCTGTGGCTTAATCAACTTGTTGTGCGCCAGTATCCATGCCTCTCTTCTTCTCAGCCTTAAAAATAGAAAGAAAGAAAATTTTTGCTGTGTCTATCAACGATCATGTCCTCGTCGTTAGTCAACAACATCTCGATCTCTGTCTCCGACGACGAGTCCGACGAGCTCGCCGGAAGAATGAGGGTCCGAGTCCGCCGTAAGCGCAAGAAGCCAGGGTTCCGATCCAATGATAGCCTCCCCGTCGAATTTCGAGGATTTTGAGGCGGTGTGGCCGGTCCTTCTCTTTCTTCCCGCGATCGGGCTGCTCTTCTTGGAGGCCTCGAAGCTCGCGATCAAACCCCGGGGGAGGAGGCCAGGTTAACGGATCCGAAATCCGTTAAGAAGGCGAAAGTCGATTCGGAACCCGTTAAGGAACCACCGTCGAATCTGAACCGTCTCGACGCGGTGACCAGAGTTGTCGGTGGCGTGAGGCAGCGTAAGTTTTTCGAGTTCGTCATCCTCCTGTTTTTTGGTTAACTAGCGCCCTAATTTGAGCTACTTTTAAAAAAAAAATTCCCGAATTGCTATCATTATAGAATTTACAAATGTTATGCATGATTTTAACTAACAGCTGAAAAGGATGATGTGAGACTTCTGTTAACCTAACTAACAGTTGGACTTGAAAAATGTAAAATTGTGGCACTACTACAATTAGACGAGCAGCTCACCACTATTTCTAGCAAGTATTGTTGGATTACATGTACTTCAATTTTTAGGGGGGCTGGACAAAATACCTACTAGTATACCGCTGTCGGCGGTGGGAACCGACCGACGACAGCCATCAGCGAAGGAGCGACGGCGGTGAGAGGGAGGGAGGAGGGCGGAGAGGGGAGGGGGGAGAGAGGGAGATGAGAGGGGAGCGGCTGCGAGCGGAGAGTAGAAAGGAGAAGGAGGGGGGAGGAGGAGGAAGGAGGGGGGGGGTGGCGGCGAATGAGCGAGGCGAAGGAGAGGGCTCTCTCTCTCTCTCTCTCTCTCTCTCTCTCTCTCTCTCTCGGGTGGATGAAAATGAACAGATGGATAAATTTTGTATAGGAGTCACGGGAGTAAATCTCTCTTCGGTTTATTTTGATTA